>CM057387.1:88494292-88566792 GCA_030015415.1 Cynopterus sphinx
GCTTTTTATAAAAGTCCCAACAACTCTCAATTACCTGTAGTCCAGAGGAGCAGATATAGCAAGAAATAAAACCAGAGAAAAGGCCCACAGTCCATATCACAGCACTGAGAACAAACACCAAAGCCTTATTTTGGCTGAGTTATTGACAAGGAGCAAGAAGGGACCCCTGGGGGCTGGACTTTCTGTTTCATGAGGGCAGGGACTGTGTAAACCATTTCACGGCTGCTTTGCTGTTCCTAGCACAGTGCCTAGACCATAAACATTTGTTGAATGAATTTATTGAATAAACATTTGTTGAAAGAAATGAATCATGTTAAAAATAGCAAACACTTTTTGTCCTTTATATATCTTAATTTTATTTAATTTTCATAACAACCTTATGGGTGAGGTAGATACTATTATTACCTCCATTTTCCAGAGGAAGGAATTAAAATACTGCAGAGAGGTTAAGTTACTGGCTCAGGGTCACACAGATAGCAAGGGCAGGGCCAGGAGTCAAACCCAGGCAGTGTGGCTCCAGAGATCAGTGCTCTGATGCACTATCCCCACTAGGACTAGAAGCAGTGGGACCCAGATGCCTGTCTCCTAGCTTTAAAAATCTTGCTTCTTTATTAATCAGTGTCAGCTCAGTTCTCAAACAGTCCGTTGGACCCTCCTCAAAGTTACATGAAGGCAACTCATTATCTACTTTATTTGACTGTGTGTGCTCCTGACCTGGCCAGACTCCCAATATTTCTCTTTTTTTATCAGCTGTCAGTGTCCCACATCAACCCTCCCCTTCATCTATTTTACTGTTCTTGCTTAATTTTAGGCTTCTTCACTCTTCTAAAATGCAGACTGCTCAAGAGCTATCATCTTGATATCTTTACAAGAGTTTTTTGAATGTCAGGCCTTGTGCCACTGTTCATGTTCTCTGTTCCTCACGATAATTCAACCAGGGGGTGGTGTTAGACCTATTTTACAGATGAGCATGATCAAGTTACCTGCTGCGGGCCAGTAGTGATGTGTGATGGAGCCTTGGTTCGGAGCTGGTGAGCTCAGCTTCAAGACTCACATTCTCTCCTTTGTTCCACATTTGACCCCATTTCCATGTTCACCTGCTGTGACATCCTCCCAAAACAGTGAGGCAACCAAAGCTTGAGGGTGAGGTGGGGATAGTCAGAGAAGTCTCAATGCTACCATGAGAGGCTCAGTCAGGGAGATATAGTGGCACATTTATCTTCTGGGTCCATAGTCAGCCACAAGGGCAAAGACCTAGGACACACAGGAGATCTGAGATAAACTCCGAAATTAAAAAGGAGGCAGGAAGAACAGGATGATCACTCTGAGCCTGTATATTAAATGTATTTTCCCTTTGTAAAAAAAAAAAAACTGCAAAAGTTATGTTTCTACATAAAGGCAGCCTGTGTTTCATAGCTATTCTAATTTATGGGCCGTACATTCCTGTGATTGTCTGGAATTGAATAGCCAAGTAAATAATCATCGAGAGCCACAGGTAAATCACTTGGAAGTGAACAGAATCTGTCCAGAGACTCTAGAAATGGCACAAACATTATTTCCCAATTTTGTAGATTTCTTCATCTGAGCACAGAAAATGCCTTCTCTTGTTGGCTTTGGGGTTTGACACTTTTTCCCATTTACATCCTGAAAAGATGGTAGCAATGTGAAACGTGAGAAGTGTTTAACATATTTTCAAAGATTCCCCTTCTCATTTTCTTCCTCAATTCCAAGGAAATAATACCATTCACTTCACTTCCACAAGTGTTTGTCCTGCTACCAAGGGAGCTGGAAATGGGAGGCCCTGGGAGGGGAAGACACAGACCATACCTGCATAAAACCTAGTTGGTTTCTTTTTTAAATTTTCTTAAAATATACGTGATGTAAAATGACCATTTAACCATTTTTAAGTGTACAGTTTAGTGGCATTAAGTACATTCACGTTTCTGGGTGACCATCAATCACTAGCCACCTACAGAACTTTTTCCTCTTCCCAAACTGAAACACCATTTCCATTAAACAATAATTCTCCATTTTCTCCTCCTCCAGCTCCTGGTAACCACCATTCTACTTTCTGTCTCTATGAATTTGACTACACTAGGTACCTCATGTAAGTGGAATCCTCCGGTATTTGTCCTCTTGTGACTGGGTCATTTCATGTAGCATAATGTCCTCCAGGTTCATCCATGTGGTAGCATGTATGAGCTGGCTGATTTTAAGAGTGAGAATATTGAACCAATGGAAACACTCGTTCTTACATAAATCAACCAGTGGTACAAGTACATATTCACTTTTATCTGTGGTTGTTTTAAGAAAATTTGAGCCTACGCTGAAGCAACAAATTCAATGCATTTATTGAGCTAATACTCTGTGTAACGTCCCATGAGGTGAATGAAACAGCAGAAGATACTACTTATCAGAGAGATCCAGGAGGCTTTAAATCTGGATGTTAAGTGATACACAACTTCAGAGGACGAATAAAAACATAAATAGGAGTTGAAGACAGAGAGGTCATTTCAGACAGACGTCATTGGAGAAGAGGTGGATTTCTGTGAGAATGTAGTACAAAAGGAACAGAATCAAAGAGAGAAAACAATCCAGACTAGCAGGGAGCAAAAGCATGTTCAGCCACAAACTGCATCTGTCTTTTTCACTGTTATTCTCCAGTGACTGGTATAACAGCCAATATGGGTTGCATGAATGAATGAATGTGAAACCCAGAGATGGAAACTCCCAAGATGAATTTGGAAAACAGTAGACTGTCTGGCTTGAGTAGAAGGCCTCTTGGGAAGTTGTTAGATCGTGTGTGTGTGTGTGTGTGTGTGTGTGTGTGTGTGTGTGACTATCAGACTAAGAAGGTAGAACTTTATCCTGGGGGAAATTGGGAGGCCTTGAAAGTGGTCAGCCAGGGAAGTTCATAGTAATTATTCCACCATTTTTAATTATAAGTGACATCAAAGCACAAACACCCCCTGAGAAGCTTAAAGTGGCAATAGTTGGGTGAATGTTAAAGGAATGTAAGAGTCTTCATTAGATTTTTACAAACTGAGCAGCATCTTTTTTAGAAGTATCATTTTTTGGAAGCCTTTTAAAGTGACAGAAGGTAGAGAAAGCAGGCAGCCAAAGGGCTAGTAAGGACAACGTTCCAGTCATCAAATACAAAAGTGACAATTTAGCTATTGAGATTAAGAGGAAAAAGACAGATCTTGTGGTCATGGCAGAAGAGAGGATTATAAAATGTAGGAATCTTGAAATTTTCTAAAGAGACTCAGAAGCGAGAGACTATGACAAATGTCAGGCTTGAGTGATGGGCAGGCAAGGGTTTCAAAGGACAAAAAGAGTTTTTGCTTTATAGAGTGTGAGGTTGGGATGAGATGACACACTTCCATATTCAAAAGAGAAGCACAGCTTTGTATTAAATCGCTGGGGAGATTTGATCTGCAGCCAGGCAAATGAGGACAGTCTCAAGGCAGGAAATGGAGGTCATGAGAACACATGAATTGTGCAAAGGAGAGCAGGGCACTGGAGAGGGAATGAAAGGAAAAAGGAGGGCAGAAGGAGACTGGGTTTGTGTACATTCATCAGAGTCACTCCAAAACTGGTTTAAACCAAAAAGGGCATTTATTACAAGGTTACAGGGATAGGTCATGGACTCCAGGAGGGCAACCAAGATTGAGAAAAAGATGCAACCAATAACTGAAGAGCTGTCAGGAACCAGCAAATACCATCTTTGTCTCTGGCCCTCCCCAAGCCCATCAGCACTCTTCTTTCTGCCCCCTGCTCCACACTGCTTTGTTCTTTGCTCTCTCCCCTAAACAGATAGTTACTCCACAGCCACCAGAGTTACATATACCAGTTCAAAAGACCAGCAGAAACTAACTGGTGACTCTGAATCTAAGTTCAAATATCTGCAGGGTAGGGTGAGGTAAGATACTACTGCCTTCTTTATGGTTCCATCAGCTGTGAGCCAAGGGGATGGAGCAATGCAGGATGAATACAGCTCTTGTGTGTGCCTTCCATGGCTGGGAGGGCAACTTTGGAAAGAAGGAGTCAGGCTGGGCAGATTCCACAGACAGTATGGAGTAGTAAGCTGGATTATTCAGAAGCCATGAAACTCTGCCAGTGAGAAAGGCCTGAAGGAACTGCAAGTCTAGAGAAGCAAAGGCCCCAACGGCCACAAGAACAGTCTTCTAATAGCTGAAGGGGTGGCCACAGACTTGCAAATGACTCTATCAGTGACCAGGTGGCTGATTACAGCAGAGAGAGAAGCATTCCACCAGTGAGAGCAGTCTCTGCAATGAGTGAGGAGGCGTCACAGGCACATGGGGCTGAGCCGAGGCCTGTTGTCCACTTTGCAGGAGGCAGATTGAAACAGGGATTCCAGAGATGGGGGACCTCACAAGCTTCTTCTGATGCTAAGATTCTGTGTTATCTCCTCTTGATCATCCCAACTTCAGCCCCACCTCCTCCTGTCTTTCCTTGTTTAGTTTATCTAATCATGATCTATATCAGAGATTCTCATCCTGGATGAGCTTCAGGAAGTCCAAGAATGTTCTAAAATTGGATGCGAAATTGTATGGAGGGATATGTAAGACTTATATACAGATTTCTCTAGTGAGAAGTTCAATACAAGGGACCATGGCCAAGGAGAGGACAAAAAGCTATGACTTGATAAGAAGCATTTGAGGCAGTTTATAATAACAGTGAAATAGAAAGATAGAGATGGAAGTAAAAAATAGAAATAAAAAAAGGAAAAATCAAATATATATATATATATGTATATATATATATATACATACATATGTGTGTGTGTGTGTGTGTGTGTGTAATTTAAAAAGCAGTGTCTCTATAGCTGCTATGATTAAACTTTAAGTTTGATTTTGAGTTTCCTGGCAGCCAGAGAAATCTTGATATAGTTTGTATGACTATAAGAAGCAGTAGCTCTTCCAGGGAAACAAACCTATTTCTAACACTGATTTCTAAAAAGAATTTCTCACTAAGCAAAATATCACAATAGTAAATATAATAATAAGAGTGGTAATAATGTTATTTATTCAAAATTACTTGGTGGCAGGCACCAAGCTACTGCATATATATTTTTTCTTTCATTAAATGCAACAAAGGGAAGGAAATAGTCTGAGAGTAGGAGAGAAACAAAGGGATTCCGAATAAAGTAATATATATCTCAGAAGTCATTGACAGAGAGAAAACAGAGCTATCTGAACAGTTTTTTAAAAGTAGGATAAGAAAAGGTAAATGTTCTTTAGAAACAAATCAGAGAGAGCTATCAGTAAAGGAAAAAAAAAAGCCAGGTTGTGGAAAGTTATGGAAGCTGCCAATAAAGACAAAAACAAAGGTAGTGGCAAAAATTGCTCTCCTGAGAAATCCTCCATGAAAGGAAGAAGAGACACAAAATTGTGGGTAAATGGGTGATCAAGGTCAAGGGAACGGTTCTTTTCAACTAAGAGAAACCTCCTCTGGGAATGAAGCTCAGCATAAGAGATGTTTCGATATGGGGGTACAGGAATTTGCTAGAACCTGAAGCAGGTAGGCTCCATCTTTTCATATAAGATTTAATCAGGGAGTTTATGACTGGAGTTTGATGAAGAAAGGATATTCTTAATCCTAAGGAATAAATTGAACTTTAACACTGTGGATTTTAGGGGCCAAATCTTCATAATTCTTTGTCTCTCGAGCAGGATAGCAATAACAGACAGAGGCAGGGAGAAATGGTGACCTGACTGAAGCACGAATAAGAATCTAGAGTGTGGGCAAGGTTAGGTATCTAAGCTGGGGGTGGGGGGCAAGGGGATGGTGCAAAGCCAATGGAATGAATGGGTAAAGAAAAAGGTCTGAAGGTTCTGGTTTCGGTGAGATTTAGGAGAAGTGGGGTAAATGACATGTATGCTCATTTCCTAGGGCTGTCTTAACAAATTACTACAAATACAGTAGCTTAAAAGAGCAGAAATCCGTCCTCTCAGTTTTGGAGACCAGAAGTCCAAATTCAAGGTATTGGCAGAGCTGTACCCCTTACAAAGGTTCTAGTGGTTAACCTTTCTTGGGTGGTTCTGGCATTTCCAGGCATTTCTTGCTTGTGGCTACATCGTTCCAGTCCCCACCTCTGGCTTCACGTGCCTTCTCCTCTGTGTGTCCCAAATCTCTCTTCACCTTTCTCTTATTAAGGACACTTGTCATTGGGTTTGGGGTGCACCCATATCATCTAGCATGATTTCATGTCATGATCCTTAAATTAATTGCATCTACAAAGACTCTTTTCCTAAATAAGCTGTATTCACACATTCGGTGTGCATATCTTTTGGGGGGCCACCATTCAAACCACTCCAACAGATAAGAAAGTTGTAATTAGAAATATGACCCCACTTGAAGAAGAGCAGAGGTATTCCAGTGTCCCTGGGTATGGGCTTTGCCCAGAAATGGCACACATGCTGATGTAGGGCATGGAGGGGAGTCAAAAAGTTCAAGTTTGTTGGGATATCATGATATTAATACTTGTGATGGCCAATTTTAGAAACTGCCTTCCTCAAGGAGGATGGATAGAGTGGGATGGAATGGTGTAATCAGTTGCAGGAATTTCCACAAAGTCAATGAATCCTGGAGGTTTGTTGCCAAGTGTGGCAGAGATCAATTACCAAGACTTTAAATATTAGTGAGTGAATCACACTTCAATGATCTGGAAATGATGTTAAAAGCTAGAAGCCTGACCATCTTCTTTTTCATTCCACTCTACTAATCCTAAGATGCTACTGTGCTTTGTTTACCCTACACAGAAAGTCTCTCTCTCTCTCTCTTTCTCTCTCTCTCTCTCAATAATCTTCAAACCAGTGAAAGATAGGACAACTGGTTTTCAAAAATTTTAACCTTTCCTATTTTGAAAACCAAGATGATATTTTCCTCTTTTGTTTCTGGATTTTTTTTTCTTTCAGATATCCCCATCTTCTTTATTTACCCAAAACAGCTTGCATGAGGACAGGGGCATGTTGTTTTTGGTCATTCTTATATTTCTAGAGTCCCGCAAAGTGCTCAATTAGTTGATGTTTGTCAATGAATGAATGGATGGATGAATACAGAAATGAATTGTAAATGAAATTGCATTTTCCTAGTTTCATATGCCTCGAAACCACCGGCAGGACTGTCTTTTAACAATGTTGACAATGTACTGTGTCCTGTCCTTGAATTCCTATACCAATATGGATAATAGCTCAGAGCCTTGTCAATAAGCACAGCATGTTCCATCCGCAGCTGCCGAACTCTTAACAAGCCATCTGAGCAGAGGTGCTTGTCTGAAGGTGACACTTGCCCCCACCAATGTCACATAAGGAAATACCCATCTTCCCTTAAGTGTCTCTCCTCCCTGCCTTCACATATCAGTGCACTATAAATGATGATGAGGAAGGTTTGTAAATCAAGAAAAAGGCTCTGCTTTCAAGCACTCTTTAATTAGGTAGGATGGATACAGCATTCTAGTTCATTTGGACGGGACAGCGGGGAACCGTTCCATCTCCTGGATGTCCCCAGCTGGGCCCTGCAGTGTTCCCAGGATGATTGCTCTGTGTAAGGCGTTTATAACGTCTAAGTTTCTTCCTTCCCGTGCCAGGACTGAAAGGAATATTAAGTCTGCTACTGGGTTTTAAGAGAAGGTTTGGAGATTCAACATGGAATCAAATTTTCTTTGTATTTAGTTATTTATATTTCACCTTGTTTTGAAAACAAGCCAGGATTCCTTGGGAGATTACATAAATGAGGTCAGGGGAAAATGAATTATAAATAGATGAGAAAAAAACACGTAGGATTTAGAACTTAAAACCAAGCCTGTGACACAGCAATGCGTACCATGAAGTCTTATATAGCACTTAGTACAGGTGGGTTCTATTTGGATCTGCGTGTTCTAACAACCAGTGCAAAAAAGAAAGCCCAATCAGTCATAAAATTTATGGCATCCACCACCCAGCTTGCAGGTCAAATGCTTAGGAAAAGCTTAATTATTCTTGACCTGAGACAAAGAGAAATTTCTCCTGGGTTCCTCATAATGAGAACACTGTGACGCAATAAAGAACATGCCAATAAAATCTCTACACAAACAATGCATTCTGCTCAGGACTGTTCCTTAGCAGAAACTTGGAGCATCCACATCTCACGTAATGTGAAGACTATAAAACCAATTCTTTGAGGATCAACACAAAGCGGATCAACCAATTCCGTGCTCGCCTGGCTTAAATCAGGAAATGACTTTTGAGAACTCAACAGGTGTGAACTGTGGCGTGGAGGCAGGGACAGTGGCTGAAGGTGCTATTCCCAGCTCTGCTGCTACATGGGATGGTGATATGATCTCACACTTTGGATCCACATAAAAGCAAATTTGAATCATCACTTAATTAGCTGTCTGCTCTTTAGGTATCTGCACCTCCGTTTATTCATCTATATAGTGGGTGATATGATCCCTTTCATGCAGACAGTTGCCGAGTGTGAGGGACAATATAAATGCAGGGCTCAACACAGGTTCTGGAACAAATCAAGTGCATAATATAAAGAACAACTACGCCGCTTCTGTTGTGTCCTTAGGCTGTGAATTCACCTTGGGCAAGATGAAATTCTTGGGCCTCATTTTCCTCATCAGAAACTAATGGTATGAGAAAGTGAGTACTGACTAAATCCCTTTCCATTTCTAGTATATCTCTACGTTCCCTTTTAGGATTACATGAAATTTAAAATCTAACTTTATACCAAAAAGGAATACGAAAATTATGTTGTTGCTTTTGTACAAATCTTTCCCATTTTAAAAACAGTCAATATCGTATGTGTGTTCTCAGGCCTGCCATAAAAGTTCGATGACATCAAATAGTTTATTATTGCATGTTATAAAAACAAGAAAGGGAAGTTGGTGGGAAAGTCAAAAATGCAGATTAATTACCGCACTCCTCCAAGACCTCCCATCACCTACAGGGGAGGATCTCGTCTTCTCATCAGGGACCTTGAGGCCCTTCACCAAGCATCCTCTGGCCACTCCTCCAGCCTTACCCCTGATTTAATCATCTGTGAGCAGTAGTTCAAGTCCACCCAATTTTCCTTAGCTGTGCTTTACGTGAGCCAGTCCTTGCTTCAAATACTTCACCCTCCTCTTCCAGTTGGCTTCCAGAAATCCACTTAACTAAATTTCTAGCTGGCTAATACTAACTCCTGATTTATCTCATTAGGAAGATTAAAGTTTCAAAGAGCAAAAATAATATCCCAATTAATTTTTTAAACTTTGCTATGGTTTCTACTTTTTCATTGTTCCAATAGCAATCCTATAATTCCTTAAGTACCTGCAGTATGCCAGGCACTGCCTTATATACATTACCTTTTTAATTATCACAGTGTCCATTAGAAGTACTGTGCCCATTTTACAGATGAAGAAACAGAGGCTGAGGAAAGTTGAGTAATTTTTCCAAGATTGAACAACTAAATGGTTAGGAAGCTGGGATTCAAACCCAGCTTTCTGAATCCAAAGTCAGTGTTCTTTCTATCACTGCCTTCCCAAAGGAGTAAACACCATCTCAGAGAAGACTCTCTCTGTGGCAAGATGGTCAGACATGTGGGACACGGTGACTCTTGAGGAAGTGGAGGCAATTTGAAAGTTAATGTTCTCTTAGTTTCTTGGTTCCAAAGAGGATTATGTCCTCGGAACGCTCACAGCCTCATTGAGGAGAGGGGACAGTGAAACCCACGAAACCACCAGGGAAAAGTATAGGAAGTTGTAAACTGACTACGAAATTGTGTGGTGTAGATTATAATGCAACTTAACCTGAGGAGGGGAGGAGTCAGGGCAAATATCCTGGAGGAGGCTAAGAAAATCACCTGTCAGACTCTGCATGATTAGGCCCCTAAGACCTCTTCAGTGTCTCACTCACTGTGCTCCCAATGCACCAGCCTCCTTGCCACTCCTCACACATCCCGGACATTGGCCCACCCAGCAAGCTTCCAGCATACCTGCATAGCTGCCCTCCCCTTGCTCCTTTAGAGTTTTGCTCAAGTGTCAGAAGCATTGATTACAGAAGCCTCTCCTAACTTACTCTTTGCCCTTTTTCATGCTTAATTTATCTCTGGAGAACTAATCATCATCTAACCCACTATATGTCTGGCCTGTTTATGTTCATTGTCTGGGTCCCTCCACTAGGATGGAAGCCCCAAGAGGAATTTTTGTGTTTCGTCACTTATGTTAAATCTCACTTGTGTTGAGGAATTTGTATAACACTAATTTGGATTGAAAAGTGCTTAGCACCTAGTAGGTACCTAATAAACATTAATTGAAGGATGAATTTTTAAAGAATTTTCAAGTTCTTTCCAAAGTTTTAGAGGAATAATGCCTAAAATTTAGGGATTTGGACTATCGTTTGAGGAGGTCCTTGAAACATTCTGATTGAGGGGGTAAGAACAGGCTCAGTCTGTTGTTGGACCTGCCTGGAGCCTTCTTCAAGTCATAGAGATCAGGAAGTCAAATCATCAAACTGACTATAGGCCTGCTGTGTAAACCAGGCCCTGTGCTCAGAATCTGCCCTGATGTCTTGAATTCCATTCCAGTAATTCCTAGATTCCTGCCTCCTCACACAGCGTTCCAGCTCACTGTAGATACACACAGCTGGACACTGATGCTGGAGCAGGAAAGTCACATGGGGTGGGGGTGGGAGGACGCAGGAGTGGCCCTGGGAATATCTGGACTCTAGTCTACCTTTGTCATGTGAAAGGTGAGCAAGCGGCAAGGGCCTCAGGTCCCAATTTTAGCTGACCCCCGACATAAGGAAATGTAGCTGGCTTCTTCATGCCATTTCTTGGGATGAAAAAATAATCAATAATATCCCCTAATTCAAAGCAGAGATTCTTAATGTTAGATTCATGCATAAACCTGTTTGGGTGGGCTGAGAATACATGATATTAGGTCAAACCTAAAATTTGCCATTATTGTGTGTCAAATAGTCTTAATAGCAGTAATTTCATTTAGTTCATTAAGAAAGTAAAAATGTATGGTTTAGGTAACACGCTTGTCCAGGTAAGTATGTATTTCACATATGGGACAGGTGGTTCATTGGCCCATGTTTTCATTCTCCAGTTGGACTAAGCTCCCAGGAGGTTATAACTACTACTATTTATCAAGCGCTATGGCGTGGGAAGCACTTTTACTAACACCATCTTATTTGATCCTAAATTGGACAGTTACCACCTGCATTTATCTTAGAACCAACCAACACATTCCAGGCACCTTCTGGTTCCAAGAACCAGTCAGAAAACAATGGCCCATGAGCCAAATGTACCTGTAGCCTGTTTTTATACAGCCTTGAAGCTAAGATTGGGTTTTACATTTTTAAAAGATTGTACACACAGACATATGCACACACACACACACACACACACACACAGAGTAAGATACATGATGGCAACTACATGTAACCCACAAAGCCTGAAACATTTGCTATCTGACCCTTTACAGGCAAATTTAGCCACCCCTGTTCTATATGCCACACACCATGCCAGGTACCAGACACTTTTAATATGCTGACCCAGTGTGCTGAGAGTGAGAAGCTCCTGAAGCTTTGGGCACTGGTGTTGGGTATGGCCATAACGGTCAGCAAAGGAGAAGTAACTTGGAAAGCAAGGGTTCTTGTACCCTTTCCTATACCTGCTACTAAACTGGGATAAATTTCCTAAACTCTCTCAGGCCAATAGCTTCTATTAAATAGGGCATAAGAATGAAACTCTCTATGAGTTCATGAGTTCATCAGGGGCCCAGAACTAAGGGCATGTATACTAGTTCGAGCGCTTTTTAAAATCATGAAGACTCAATTGCTTTTCTTCATGTAAATTTAGGGATAAGTGAAAAATGATTCAAAGACATGAGACAAGTTTCGGGGAGGCAAGGAATTGTGAGAAGACAGGGAACATGTAACCCAGACAAGAACTCAAGTTGTATCATCTCTGTTTTAGGTGACAAATGTAGAATTGCCGTTTGGAGGCCAGAATATTGTTTTTAAGCAAAAACTAGTTTTCTATGTTTGAGCATACAAATGCAAAAAGAAAAATACCAGTACTATGAGCCAAATACAAAGATGGGAGGGGGATCCAATTTAAAAAATGCTCATGGCAATGAAAAACTATAACTTCCAATGTGAACCAATTCATTGAGGCCTTAACATTCATTTGTTGGGAATGGACGGGGCAGTAAAATCTGCCGTCAGAACCAATTGGGGAGCGGCAGGCTGGAAAGGTCAGATCCAGCTAGGGATGTGCGACTCCTCGACTTTGTTAAAATGATGGTATTCGACAGAAGTTACATCTAAGGTCAAGTGACCGCAATAACAAGGGACAAGGAGCGCTCTCAAATCATTCCCGGGGATGAAAATGACATGAAACTGACATAATATCTGAGGTGAGATGAAACTCAAATCCTCAGCAGCTGAATGCTTCACCTACTGATGGGCAGCCTGACCCTCACCAATCTCATAATCATACTTGTGTCAAGAGGGGAGCAGCGTCTCCAGGAACACGAGACACAGCTCTGGTGTTTTGGGGGAGAGAAGGCTTTGTCTCTGCTTCTGAAATGATGTTGTTAAAAGTTTCAATACTCAGCTTTAAACCTTTCAAATCAATGTCTTATTAGAAAAATCGAATTCCACCCACATGCGTGGAATCTCTTCCCTTATGTAATTTTTCTCCACTCTGGGAGTTCTTGGCTAGCATTTTCAGCAATAAACTGTGTGTTTTACTTCTATGACTATCTTGATGTTATTTAAAGGTTCAACCCAGTTCCATTCAAAATGTAAGGATGATCTGGAATCTGGGTTAATCTTCTAGTTTCAAAACTACACGGGGGCAGTGGGAAGTGGAGAAGCAGGAGGGGTGAGTTGGGAGGAAGATAATGATAAATTATAATCTCCTTGCCCCAAAATAACATGTATAAAAGGAGGGTGTTCTGATGACTATTGAATATATTAACTCATGATAAAAGGCTTCAGAAAAAGAAGTCTAAACTACATTTGAATTTAAAGCAAGTATTAAAATTAAAAATCCCCAAAGAAGAACTGTTACATTTAGTCAGCTATTACAAAAAATGCTCCACGCTCTGTCATCTGGTCTGTAATTGCTTTAATAGGAGGTTCGGTCTGATAGACTGTACTCCCATCTGTCGGCGTGTTGAGAAGAAGTTTTGGTGTGTGTGTTTCCTGAGAAGAAAGAGGGTGAATCAAGGTGCGGTCATTTGCATAAACACAACCCGCTCTGCCTCCAAACTATACCCTGACCTCTTCCCTGCCAATGCATGTAGGCGCCCCAAAGCCAATAAATACAGTTGTCAGCAAGGGGATGAATCAGCATGTATTTAAATCAAAGACAGCCATGAAAGACTGCATTAGTTCTGTTCCCAGGACCTGTCAAAGCACAGAAGAGATTAAACATCTGACCCTCTTCATCCCCAACATTGCTCCACAAGAGACATTTCTGTCACTATTCCTGCCACTTGGCTTTCAAAGATGCCACAAAGCCTAGGGCGACCTCTGCTACATTTCAGTGTTGTTTATTGATTTCTGACCCAGTGCTTAATAGTTTTCCCAGTCCCCCTGAATGGCTTTTGTAAGCAATGGGGTTTGTACATCTCACCGATCAATACCTTTTATATTTACAATAAAATTGAAACTGCTTCTGCTGGGGGCGCAGCCCAGCATTTGTCATCCTTCAGCGAGGGAAAACTATGTCATTATCTGAATTAAAACATTTATTTCTGATTAAGAGAGTGTCCTATCTCATTAATTTTTCCCTTTCCAATAGAATGGGAATAGAACCCTATTGATTTTTGTACTTTTACACATCTCCACTGCTGGGAAGATAATTGAGAAGTTAGCCAGAATAAATGAAGTTTCAAGTCTAGTGGGCTAGCCAATACCTTCCAAATTCAAGGTGTTTTTATGAAGCTGGATTTTAATTTGTTGGCAAGCTGAAGCAGTGGGACTTATTCGGCTGAGTAAATTGGATTAAGAGTAGAATCGGCTGGAAGCATGTCTTCTTGAATGCTGAGGGCCCCGTTCCCCCTGGACAGCCAGAGCCTTGTTTTAGATTTATGCTAAGACAGCTTCCAAATTGCCTCCTTCAAAACTCCCAACTCGCTTCAGGAAGTGTGGTTCACTGACCCAAAAGCCTATTAACTTGTATTTCCCTTCCTCATGCCCATTGCCTTAAAAACAACCAAGATCTAATCAGAGTCTGAACTAGACCTTCAGATTGTCAGCACCAATTGATTACACTTTATTAGAATAATGGGACTAAATCCAAGCTTCATTAAAAGGAATTCCCTCTGCTTGGAACCCTTTTTTTCGAAGACCTTTCAATTACAAGCCCTTATGGCACACATAGGGACTCCTGCTCACTTTGATATTTTTCTCATTAGGAATTAACAGTCATTTGTTCTTATTTCCATATGCAAAGCCCAAGCCTTGTCTGCTCCTGGAAAGGACAGAAAATGCACCAGTCTCTAGGGTTAGAAGGAAACAGGGAATAAGGATCATTTAAATCATTGCTATCTTTGTTAATGTCTTAATTTGTTCCCTTCTCTGTAATTTATTTGTCACTGGTCCATTACTTTTAACATTCATACTCACTTCTATGTATCTTTAGTTCCTCTAGAAAAAATAGGGTTCATCCTTGCATTAAAGGAGAATGGGAACCAGGTTCAAACCACAGATCTTCTAGGTTATAGCTAAAGATTCTTCAAGGAAAAAAAAATTTACTAAATGCCTTCCCTGGTGACCTGACAATAGAGACCTGCCGAGGAAAGAGCTCATCTAGAAACGAGGTTGAGAACTTTAGTTCACGTTCAAAACGCCACAGTTTGAGGGGACTGTGAAGATCATATTTCCCTTAGAAGTAAAATGAAGCATTGAAAATTAAGGAAATTGTTTCTATAGAAAAGATTTCCAAGTTAGATTAATGTGACATAGGACACCTTCCCCCTCTCCCGTCCTCCCCGCCATCCCCCAACACACGCAAACACACCTGAAGCCAAAAGGAAAAAGCAATAGCCATGAAAGCACTTTAAGGCTTTACTTACAGAAAAAAAAAAAAAAAATCAGCACAGCAGATTAAAAATGCTGTGGAAGTAAAGAACTTAATTTCTGACTGCATTTTAATGCATGGTCCAAAGTACCAAAGTATGCAAAAGGTTGAATACATTCATCAAAAACAGTTCTGTTTTCTCTCTTTACACCAATGAGGAATTACAGGATTACCAATGACCTTCCTCCCAATGAAGCTCCGTAATTATGGTCATTTATTATACAACTGAGATGAATGGATGGGATTTACATAGAATAAAAATATTATTTAACAGCTGCGTTATTGATGTGTGAAGTGTAATTTTAATTTATTTAAATGCTATAAATATATTGGTAATGTATTCTTTTCAAATTAACCTCCTGAACCACACACTGGCAAAACTTCAATTAATATTGTACTAAAATCTATTTTCTCCTGTTGTGTGAAACTGTGTATGGCTAAAAATATGTACTGCTATGATGCCTTGGCATATTTAACCAGTGTATTTTCCTTTTCTCCTTGATTCATGATTTCAATTTGAAATTGAATTTCAATTGAATCATTTAGAAAAAAATATATCTTCTCTTAAATAAAAGATCCCTGTTTAAATTTAAAATTATTTTGACTACAAATTACAAATGTAATGATTTGAGGAAAAATTCTATATATTTATGTTCATTTGGCATATTGCAATATTTTAAAATATTTAGTATTCTTCCATTGAAATGACAAAATGGGAAAAATATTTAAGCCAACAGCTTTATCTAATTTACTTAGCGTATTAGCATAATCTCAATAAGCTTGCAAAGAAGCCACTGGTTATGTATTATGTTGAATCCCTTGGTACCCGAAAGCATATTGTATGTCTATATGCAGAGATAGACTTACGTATTTTACTTCTGGGTTTATCTCTTTTGTATTCCGTCCATTTGCCCCTGGCTGTCATTATTCCATGCTCATCGACAGAAGAGTTATAGTTTGCAAAAACCTATCAGGTAGGCTGGACACTAGATAATTGAGGTGATGATCAGCCTCAGCAAAAGACAATTGATAGTGATAGTGTCAGAGGCTGCACCTAACAAGATCTGTACCCTCTGTCTCCTTTAGCCTTTCTCTGGAATGGACCGAATATGGAATAACATGGACATGGCTGATGAGCATCCAGAGACGGGATGGCAGTGCATAACACTTTCTGGAACTGCAATAGGAGGGGGGAAGGGAGAGGAAGCAGAATCTTTTGACATTGAAGCAGATTATTAAATAGAAGTGTGAACCATTAAGAAATAAGTTGACACCACTGAACACCATGAGCACAAAGGGAAAAAATGCTTTATTATGAAAATTTGTGCTATCTTCTTCAAAAGATAAAAATTCAGAGTATATGCATTTCTAAATTTATAGCAGTTTGTAGGATTCTCAGTAATTAACACCAGTTGTACATTATGTATGCTGTGGAATGGTATTTGTATATGAGATGGTCGATCAACCTTAATAAGAACTTGCTATATTAAAAATAAAATTTTAAATTACATTTTAAATGATAATTTTAAGTTGCTTTTATGCTAGCACGATTTAACACAGCTTTTCTTAAGAGGCTTTTCACATCCACTCCCAATTTTATTAAATGTAGGGATGCTTTGGGGTTGAAGGAGATTTTAGGATATATACAGGAAACAGTAATTGCAGATTTTTTCCAAAGACTATGAGGTACATTTAGATTTTTGATAATCAGCTATCCTGGCCTCCTAAGCTATTTTCCTTATACTTTACTCACCTGTTTCTATCTTTTTTAAAAATGAGGGACTATCACATTTCTTACACTCTCTACCTTTCCATCAATTTATAAATCAAAATACTGCATATCGTAACACCCTAATTGCAGGGAAAAAACTAATGTAGCCCACTGACAATGGACTTAGGCCAGAAAGGATGAAGAAAGTCTTAGTTCTGCATGGCTATTAAACACCTTATAGTCTATATAAAAATATGCCAAGTTGAGGCTTAATAGTAATAAAATAGTATGGGTAATGCCCTCCATCCTGGCTGAATGAACAATGCCCACTGATTGGGTAATTGACAAACTACATACTGTAACACACTCCAGAATAGCCCTGCTTTTTCATTATGTTGAACAATAGGTTAACTAGATAACACTGCACTTGGCAAAATTACTTTCCACTGACTTCAGACCATCTTCTTTTCTCCTCAAGCTACTGCTCCCCGTGATATTTCGGCATTCTTCTCCCCAGCAGTGCACTTTCAAAGCCAGTTATATGCTAGCTCAGTGGTACTGAGATTCTTTCAGTTTTACCTTTCCCCAGGGTCAATTGCCTTTGGGAAGGAACCAATAGAAATTAACAAGAAAGATATACTGCCTGATTCATGGCCTTTAGAGAGGCCTTCACATGCATGCCGGTTCTTCCAGGATTGATGCTCTTTCAATCAGAGTCCTGTCTGCAATTAGAGAATAATTCCCAGTTCTGAAAACTTAGTTCTTTTGGACAAAGTGCAAGCAAAAGACATATCTTTAAAGGCTGGGATATGTCATTCACTTTTTTGAATGCTAATAGCTCAGACCGCATTTTCCAATGGGCCAAGACATGTGGAGTTCATGCAAGAATTTCCAAAGCATCTCTTTTCTGCCTTCCCAACAGCATGAGTCAGCATGGCCAGAGATACCTTAAACAAAGCTCTGAAACCCCGCTGCCACTCCCTGCAGTGTGGCTGGGGAGGTGAGGCCTGTTCACTTAATACAGGATATTGATTGATTTATAACAAAATGATAGATATAACTATTGTCATTGGAATTACACTGAGTTATGGTGACATGGTTTTCTGTTCTACAAGCCACTCCTCATATGTACCATAACTCAAACACTGAGTGGCAATAATACTATCTATGAAATTTATATTCATGATTATAAATTAATTCTTTTTTTTTTTTTTTTGGCTGGACCACCAGCAGCATGGACTTGTAATTTCCAAACAGCATTTATGGCATTAACTTGAGAATACTATCCATCAAGTCTGCTGACAAATGGGGAAGATGATGGTCTTGCCTGCCTCTGGCTCAAGCAGCCAATTGTGCTGTGAGGAGAGAAGATGCTGAAAGAGAGAAGCCAGGGATGTTGGCTGGTCCCTTGCAGCCTGCCTCACAGATACTGACAGCAACAAACTGTGATGCAAACACGCCACTTCAAAGAGAAAGGAGGGATTCACTGCTGACTTTTTGCAGAAATATTCTAGGTCCTGCTAATAATAGTTGCTACTGATGGAGACCCACGTGCTCTGTATTCATTATTTCCAGTCCTGCCTGAGATCCAGCAAGGTTGGTGTTATTGTACCCATTTTATAGATAAAAAGACTGAGGAGCAAATGGGGCTGAGTGGTTTGCCAAAGGTTATGGAACTAGAGAGTGAAGATTTAAATCCACGCCTGTTTTACTTGAAAGACCAGCAGTTTCTACAGATACAGGCTTTTAAGATTGGATTTTCTGGGTATCAAACGAAGGTGAGAATACTAGTTTTAATGATAGAGAAATCTGTTCACACAGACTTACGGGACAAAAATCACTGTCTCCTGACCATACAGGTGAACTCATCCACAAACTCTTAACTCTTGAAAATTCCGTAATTCCACATTGCCTTTTGTCCTCAAGACTTTTGGAAGATGCTATTAAGGAGTGAAGGACAGATAAGGAAAAAGGGGAAGGAAGGGGGCTTGGGCACAGCAACCCCAACATCCTTTTCTAAGGCTCCCGTCCGGCACTGTGCTGGACGTCTGCTGCTGCTTCTCCCCTGAAACAGAAGCTTTTTCTTGAGGACAATCAAACACTAAACCCCTTTCTACCCTCCCCCGCACCTACAAACAAATCCCAAATGCCTGACAAGGAGGTTTTTGTTTTGTTTTGTTTTTTGGGTTTTTGTTTTGTTTTGTTTTGTTTTGCCATGTATTTTAACACTACTGGATTATGAAGTGAGAAGCTGAAGGTACCTACAGAGAACTGTTCAGGGCCAGGGCCCAGATTGCTCTGTTGAGACAAGGGTTGAAGAAGCCTATAGGAGTGAGGATCCTGTGGAGAAAGGAAGGGCAGTGGGGGAGCGGGAGAATGAACAGAGACAAACACTGAGTCGTCCTCTTTCACAGTGAGAGAGGAAAGCAAGGCAAACCCCGCCCGTCTCAGCCCTGTAGCCCTCTCTCTAAAATCCTCAGTGCTCACAACGTGAAGCTCAGCCTTTATCATACCAGGTAGCTCCCTATCTTTTCAGCTGTGGCTTAATGAACATCACTTTGCAGACATTATTCACTTAATCTTCACAACATTCCTCTGTATCATCATTCCCCTATTTAGAGAGGAGCACACTGAAGCTCAGAAAGCAAATTTGCCTGAGGTCTCATTGACAATGGGGATTCATTCAAGCTGTTTGGCTCCAAAGCCCTTGTTCTTGTGCTCCACCTACCCCCATCCTATGGCTAAAATGACCACTTCGTGTTTGCTGAACACAGCCGAGCAGGAGATGCAATCGCTGAGAACATGGGCTCTGGAGTGAACTATCTGGGTTTGAATTTCAGTTTTGCCTTTGACAAGCTGTGTGCATATGGACAGATAATCTCTCTGTCTAAGTTTCTTCGCCATAATTAAAATGGGAATGAAATTTGCCCACTTCTTACAATTGTTCTGAGAATTAAATACACATATTAATATTTGTAAAGCACTTAGAACAAACCTGCCACACAGAAAATGTTCAAACCATGATATTTTGCAGCCTGGGAACTTTTAGTCACGCCATGACATTCCTTCCTTCAAGGACCCATCCATCCTTCCTTCAAGATTATCCTTTATCTCAACTTCTCAAAATTACTCTCCTGCCCTCCTCACCTCCTCTCTACTCCTACTGTAGACATGGTGTCTACACCAGTCATCAGGGTGGTACTGGCCTCCCCGTCTCTCCACTCGTCCTCTTATTTCTATTTCATTTTCTCACACATGTATATAATTATTTCCATTTATATAACATATATAATGTTATGTATAATAATTATGTACATAACATATAATAATATGCACTTTTACAATAATAATATGTAGTGGTTTATCATCTAATAATGTGTATGATAGTGTACACACATTATTTTCATTTATATATTTATTTCATCAGGTCTTGGGTTTGTACTTGCTTCTCTTTTCACAATACTTAACCCAGAGCATATAGTCAATAAATGATGTTGCTTTGAAGCCCAGCTTCTATCCACTTCCTGTTCAGCTTAAGAATGCTTTATTTTATTCTTCTTTAGAATTTCTTCAGTCCGTCGTTTCAAGAAGGCATCTAGCACCATCACCTCTAACACACCACTGCACAGGTGGACCTTTCCTTGGGTTTAGACCTTCCCAGTTCTGAACCTGTTTACCTCCTCCCCAAATTTTTCTTTACTTCATCATCTTCTGCTTTCTTTGTCTGTTTGTTTGTTTTCCTATTAGAAAATTTTTTCCAATCCTCATTCATTCATTCAATGAACGCTGTCACTTTCCTGCTTAAAACTCATTAGCTTTCTATTAAGCTTAAGATACATATAAACTTCTGCAGGTGGCCTATGAGCAGGAGACTTCTGAGGGTGAAAAGGGCGCTATTAATAACTATCAGAACAACAGGTATCAACCACAACTGTCCTAAAACAAGCTCTGATGATCTGGCCCTTTCTGGCCTTTCTGGTCCTTCCGTGCCCCTCTCTGTTGCTCATGCTACATCTATCCTCTTTTGGGTCCTTTGGGTCCTCCCAATGTCTCCCTAAGCTGCCTCCAGTTGCTAGCAGTTCCCCCATTTCTGACTCTTTTCCCAGCACCTGCCCCAGTTCACATCTATGCATTTACTTCTGCACTGTCTACACAGGGGTGTTCACGGCAGCATTATTGTATGTTCTATGCACTTCTGAATTTACTCCCTGCACTTGGCACAGGTTCAGGGATGTTCAAAATGTTTATGAGATGCTTGTTTCCATCCATCCATCAATCTATCAAACATTTTTAAAGTTCCTGTTGAGTGCCAAGTTCTGTAGCAGACACTGGAAATAGTGAAATAATAAGACAAGAATTCAGTCGAGGGCGATCAACAGACACACACAGAGAGTTCCAAAACAATGTAAACTTGCAAGAGTACCAGGTTAGGAACAGGGAGAATAAAGGGTCGCCCCTCATTGGGGGATGGGGGTGGGGGGCACCCACAAGGCCAGAAGCTGGGCTCAGTGTGGGCTGAGTTCTCAAGGAAAGAGAAGATGAAGATGACAGCACATGCAAGGAGAAGGAGGCATATAGGAGATGTGATGAGGAAAGTAGTAAGTACAGGTGGGGGTGAGGGTTGGAGAGGTGACAGAGAGGTGATTAGTGACACTACTCTAGGCAGGGAGTGAGGAAGTGCCTGGTCAGCTTCCTGCTACAGAGATGACCCCACCGCCCAGCACAGAGGACAAAGGGACACTCAGGTCAACTCTCTATTCCTCTCCTCCTCCTTGGGAGGTCCTCTCTAACTCACAACCAGATGGCCTACCTTCCCCCAAGAAGTAGCTTTCCTTTTAGGTTCTTAATGGTTCAAATGCTATCTCTTAAATCTGGGAGTGGCCCACTCTCTGAGCGTGTTATTTTAGAGGCCTTCTGGGCAGGTCTCAGATGCAGAGCTGTCCTCTGGCTCACCCCATGGGAAGCAGCCTAACTACCTGGTAAGACTCCCATGCAAGACACTCATTCATCAGAAAGGCTTCTGTGGAGTTCTGAGCCAGTGGAAACACAGCTGTCAGGAAGTGCTGTGATGGGCTGCAGAGCCTACTGGACTGCTGCCCCCACCAGTGAGGCTGCTCATTCTACAGTTGTGACCCTGTTGGGGAGTGCAGGGCAGGGGCAAGGGGCGGAGGGGGGCGGGTGGCCCACTCTCCTGGGCCACCTTCTCAGATGGTGAATAGAAAGGCAGCATGAAGCCTAGGGCCACTGACTCTGCCACCTGCAGCCAGCAGAATCATCAGAGATCCAAAAGCCTCTTCCCGCCCTCTGAGAATCCTTTTTGATAGGCTGGCAGAGGCTCCGCCAGAAAACAGAAAATGCTGTGAGGGAAGAGAACATCTACAAAACAAAGATTCCCCCCCCCCCACCGCCCAGGGAGTGGGGGAAATAGGGGTGGGAGCAAGGCCTAGGTCCAAACCAAGGAGGAGAAGTAATCCTCCTTTGGTTTGGGGAGATGGCCCTTTCTCCTAGCGATTTGCACTCTGGACCAGGGAGTGCTGGTTAGTGGTGCGATGTAGGACCCTGGGTATCCGGGGGAGTCTTTATGGCTTCATGCTGCTGTGGACAACCAGTCTGTTTACCCAGGTCCTAACCCAGAGAGGTGCAAGAGGTAATGGCCTACACGCCCCTGTCTGCGGGAGGCCACTCCATAAGGGCGATGGTGATGACAGCCGTTTTATTAAGCACTCGGGTGTTAGCCACCCTGGGGGGCCATTTTCACAAATTCCTTCTCATCCTGACAACTGAGGCTCATGCCTGGCAAATAGAATGGTCAGATTTCAAATCAAGGGCTATCTGGCTGACATGCCCTATCCATTGTGTGACACATGTCCTTTTCTCAGAAAACAACCGTGGGAATGTTGGAGACCAGTTGGTGGCCTCGTGAGGGATTATGACCACCTTTGATAGACTGTGAACCCGGGTTCACACAGCCACAGGTGCTTACCCCACCTGTGTCCATACATGTGTGCAGGACGATCTGATGGAAGAACGTAGGGCTCAGCGTGCTACCTGGGCAAATGTAGTGTCAACTATAAAATCAGGACAATTCCTGCTCAACCTGTCATGCGACTAGTATAAAGAGAATGAGTGAATTTACAAGGGACTAATATAAAGAGAATGAGTGAGTTTATAAATTGTGTTCCTAGAACCTCAGGATGGAGTTTTCAAGCTTCAGTGAGCATAAACGTCACCTGCGGGGACTTCTTAAAATGCAGGTTCCCAGGCCTGGACTCAGAGATTCTGAATAAGCGGGTCAGTCGGAGGCTGAGGGATGTGCATGTTAAATAGCATCCCTGGCAATTCTGTGACTGATGAGATAGTAGGTGCCGAGGAGACCTGACGTGGCGCGGTGGCAGGGCCTCCAGGGTGGGTATCGGTGGGTCAGGAAGAGGGAGAGTCCATGCCTCGGGTCCAAAGTTCTCCGGCCCACCTTCACCAGAACACTCTGCTTTGATCTCTTTTCTATACTGGGTTTGCAGTAAGATTTCATTTAAAAGAGAATGACATGGCTAAAACACTGAAATACCAAAAAAAAAAAAAAAATTAAAAAGATCGCAATGCACTTCTGCATGTGGAAATGCTGCGGGTAAGTTAAAGGCACTTTCTAGAGATGAGCAATTTTAGTCAAACCTTGGCCATCTACAACCCTCAGGGAATGAATCATTCTGGAGAGTCTAATTTTCCCGATAGCATTAAAACTTTTTATTAAATGTTAATCGTTTTGTGGAGAATATGTTACACTCTTCCAAGCCTTTAAAACAGAGAATGAAGAACATAATTTAACTGTTGTTTAAAAACTCGGGACTACCAATTGGATAATGTATGGCCATCTCAAAGGATGTGTGGTCACCCCAGAGCTTAGTCCTGCCAAGCTTGACGGCCAAAGCAAATCCATTCAATTCTACTTTCAGTCTCAACACAGGCCGTGGTTTTGCAACATTGACGGAAGGCAGAACGACATGGTGAAAACAGGAGGGCACCAGGGATTCGGGGCAATGAGCTCCAGGCTTCTCTCTGTCACCTATGAGCCATGGGACCCAGAGCGAGTCCCTTCACCTGAGCCTCACTCTCTTTTTCTGTGAGGTAAGAGGTCAGATCAAGCAATCTCCAGAGTCAGGGTCCAGGCTCTAAGGTGGGGGTTGCAGACTCCACTGCCTTCAGAAGCTAAGTAAGGGGGCTAGTGGGGAACAGGAGAGCAAACACCTGTCTAAAGGCACAGCCACGCGCAGCATCAGCAGACTGGTGACACGACAGTGAAGACCCATTGCTATCAGGGTCGGGTTTTCCAGAAAAGCTGAAAATCTGGATTTTTCTGTGAAAGCTCTAGATTTCTTAAATGTTGGCATCTGAGGTAGATAGGGTGGGCTGGTTCACTCATTTTTTCATCCCATTCTTCTTCTAAGAGGCCTCCTGTCCTTCAGAGACCAGAACGTCAAACACTACACGTCTCATTTCTTTGTAGTTGGTGTCTGGGATGTGAAATTAGTTGTGTCAATAAGATTCAGTCATAGTTTTGAAAGGCAAAGGAAGGCAGACGCTGCCTTCCCGAATCCCCATCCAGAGCCCCACCTGTAAGGAAATCTGAACAGAGGTCAGATAGAATTTATCTGTGGGCGCCTTTGGGCCTGAGGTCTCTCTGGCTGTTGTTAGACAACAGAGTAGCAGCTGCCAGTGTGGACAACCTCAGGAAGCTGACCTAAGGCAGCGAAACAGTCCCCTGGCCACCTATACTCACTTTTGAAGTGTCCGTTTCCCTTCAAAGTTTTCCCCACTCCCCTCCTCCACCCCTGAGCTACCTGCCCAGCAAAGAATACAAGTCTCTGGCCCTCTCATCCGGATGCAATTTTCAGGCTTTCCTCTGCAAAGAGGATTAAGGACATAGTCTTCTGTTCTCCAAAGGAGGGCAGAGTTGGCTATTCTTCAGGCGGGGTCCTGCCGGGGCGGTTGGCATGCTGAGTCCCTGCTGCCTCCCTCTGTCCCTTTCAGGGTGTTCTAAAGGGAGCAGCTGGGGGCTTCTTAACAAGGGCTCACGTTTCCAGCTCTGTTACTCTCGAGCTGCCCAAACTGGATTTTATCTGCCTAAGTGGTATGGAGGCGGGAGGATTTAGAGACATTTGAGGGGACCACCCATTTCACACATCATAATAGCTGTTATTTGCCAAGGGCCTACTCGATATCATTTCTAACCCTCACAACAACACCGTGGCACGGCAGACACTGCTGTCCCCATTTTACAGACGAGGTAACTGAAGTTTGCAAAGATTAGTGAGTTCCCCAGCATCCTACAGATAAGTAAGCAGCAGAGCCAAAACTCAAAAGCAATTTTGCTTGTTCTCAATGATACAGGGAGGTAGATTACTCTTGGACACAGAGCAGGTTCTTTTTTCAAGTTGCCTAGACACCTGGACAAGACTTCTGGTGTGTTAGATAAAGTGATCCTGCCTCCTGGTGGTCAGGTCCGTGGCACTGCTCCTCTCATTTGGAGCCAGGAAGCCTCGCCCTCTCCTGCTGCCCTGCAGGCCCTGGCAGCTGATTATTTCAAGAAGTGGGCTTGGCCACTGTGGGACAGGGAGGCCTGGGAGCAAGTGAAAGCAGCTGGCTCCTGTTCTCAGGCCCTCTCACCTCTCACAGGGGGTGGCAGGACAGCCTGGGGCCTCAGCCTTTACCAGTCCTGGTCAGAAGGAACAGAGCTCTCATTGACTCCCTCCCATGTGCATGGCACCTGCTAAACTTTTTACATCTGTTGCCTCTGTTCCCACTCCATCCCCAAGTGGTGATTACCCCTGTCCCTCCAGGATTTGGCATGAGAAATCTTTCTGGAATGTACTTTGGAAAGTGGTGCTGAGAATGCTGCAGTTATCATGATCTGAACATCTGAAATGCTTAATCAGCTTGAGACCTTTCTCTTAATAATAATTATATGCATGTAATATATATGTAAAGTCCCTTTTAAACCTTCTAGCAATTCTTTTTCCCATTCGGCACCATTTCAATTATTTGTTGAAATGCAAAAAAAGAGATTATACCCTCGCCAGTAAAAATAACCGCTGCTGAGGCCTTCCTCTGATTGATTCCTGCGTCACGATTTTGAGCCCCAGACACCTGACACCTTTCTTCCAGGAGCACATGTATCCCACACTCTGTCATGCCAATTAGCTAAACAAAAGGTTTGTCTCTCCCTCTCCCGAAAATGCACATTTCCCTGTTCTGAGCATGTGTGTTGTTAGATGATGTGGGTCTCAGTGGGAGCGCTTCCAGCCCCTGGTGACTTTGAGTGGCAGCAACATTTCTCTGCTGAGAGTGAAGAATTCCTGCATGGCCACGCCACCTGCTACCAATGCTTCTGCAATGATTAGCACAGAAGTCCTACTTTAAAAAAAATGTATTAATTCTGGTGCCTCCATAGTAAATCATTAATTTGCATATCCCTTCCCTTTCCGAAATGCATATTGCTTAAACCTAAAAAAATAAATTACTTTGTGACGGTTTTTGACCTTTTACTTAAGAGTATCTCATTTTAGCCACTTAAAATGCATTCTTCCCTTCCAAGCCTAGCTAACTCTTCCCCATGCTTTATGGTTCTGCTCAGGTATTGCCTCCTCTGGGAAGTCTTTCCTGACTGCTGCAGATGGATTATGTCCCTTCCCACTCTTCTTTGTGACTGGGTATCACAGGGGCTTATTGAGAAAAGCCAAACAATGTAATTAAGGGAGAAGTATGCTCATGTATCTATGTATAAAATTCAGGAAGGTTCAGTAAAACTTGGCGTAAGTGCCCCAATTTTAGGGGAAGCTATCATTGATACAGATGAGCATCAGAACCTTAAAGCCATTTAAATGTTTTATTGCACTGAATTAATAGTTATAGCTTCCTTTCTAAAAATTGGCATTCTGATTACCCTATCAAGAAACATATTGAAAAATGTTACTTGCCCAAGGGACCACAAATAAATACATGCTTAAATGAAACTAAAGAAATTTAATTAAGTGTATGAACAGTTATACTAAATGATTTCTCCAAGAAGCCAATGGGAAATTATACCTAACAAATAGCTACAGAATAAGGTCTGTTGTTGGGAGGTTATTAACCTAATCAGATAATCAAATTTCACCACCAACCATAGCCATCTGATTTGCCCATGTCAAAATAAAACCACTGTTAACCCTTCTTAATGAAATCAGGATGGGAAGGAGGGGGGCGGCTGGTTTCAGAACAATACCTTTCTTTAAAAATAAGACTTACAGAATTTGTTTCTTCCCTTAAAAAAGGGAAATTTGTTTCTTCCCTTTTCTTAAGGGAAGAAACTCCAAAAACAAGACTTTGCCATTGCTCAGTAAAGATCTGAAACTATTCAGCTTAAAAAAAAAAAAAAAAGATGAAATTGGAAATGAGATTCATGGATGTTTTCTCTTCACAGAAGTCATTGGCAAAGGGGGAAATAAACAAATAGGTTTTGCTCTCAAAATTTGGTGAAGTGAATTTGTTCCAAGGCTGAGGTGTTTCTTGCCAGTTTGAAGCCCAAGGTGCATTTTTATAGCCAAGAACAAAAGCCCTGAAACACAGCGATCCACAGAATAATGGAAATGCTGACACAACCTTCACTTCGGCAGCAGGAATGGTGCCACTATAATTTATGGAGAACACATTTTGGTTTTGTCAGGTTTTTAAACATAGACTGTTATAAATTTGAAGGAGGACTGTCTTGTTAAAGCTTCAAATGGCATGTGTGAGTATTGGTTATGCATCATGTTCTCTATTTGGAATGGCATTTGTAGAATACAGTTTATCCCGATGGGAAAAGAAGACACCAAATCCTGTTTTGTTTACAGAACAATATTCACTGATTAAAATCCCGTGGTCATCATCAACGTGATCATAACGGGCTAGGAGATCCTCCTAAAGGTAACCAACCTCAGACAGAGCTCTTTTCCTTCCTTTTTCTTCACTGGTGCATTCATTATTTGACAAATGTTTATTGAGGATATTCAGTGTCATGTCTTGTCACAGGTGATGGAGATAAAATGATTATGATGCCATCTCTGTCTGTAGGATCTTATATTGTGTAGAAAGATTTTTTTTTAAATCGTGTATGTCTCTGCGTAGATATTAGATATGTGTGTATAGATATTGTGTGTGTGTTTAGTTTTCAAACCACACACCCCTAAACAAAGTGGAGAGAAGTCTTACTGGCAAATCCCATTAGGTGAAGGGACCCAGTGACAGGCGATGAGCCCCACTTCTGTGGGAATTATTGAGGCTTGGGTGAGAAGTGTAAGAGGTTAGTCTCTGGAGCTCTGGAATTGATTTCTTTAGAGGAAGAAGTAGATTAGTGGGAACTCTGAATACCAAACTGTCCTCACCCTATTATGCCTTTGCCTTACTTACAACAGCCTTTGTAAGGAGTACTAACTTGGATTCTCTCTGAAAGAAGGATCTTGTAGATCCTCCTTTTTGTGGTTTTTTTTTTTTTTGAGGCAATTGTCATAATTAGAAAATTCTGAATAAATGAAAATTGTGATAAGCATAGGGTTAAAGAGAGCAGACTCATCTGTCTATTCCAGTGCTTTCTAAAAGCATAACCTTGAAGCCTCAGTATTTGTATTCTGTGAAAAGGGATAAACCAAAGACCATCCCTATTATGAGTAAGGCCATCACAACAGTCTCAGTGAGGACCAAGCAAAGTCCATGGCTCTATCTATCAGTTAGGGGAGTGTGGGCAAGTGGAGGGAATAGAGGGAGAAGAACCAGAACACTTTTAAAAAATGTCCCTGAATATGGCATGACCTGTGACTCTCCTTCTAGTCGTGTATCATGCTGCCATGGAAGATGATATTTATAAAGACCATAATAACAGCTAACATTTGTTGCTCACTCGTTAAGCTATGTGCTCTTTGTCCACTAATTCCTTTGAGTGTCACAACAATATTTTGCTAGATGAGGAAACTAAGCCTTAAGTATTGGGCAACTTGCCTAGTAGAATGACCATAAATTCTGAGACAGCATCATTTTGTGCCTGATGCTGTCCATTAATTATGAACAGTACCCCCTTACACTTCCCTAGGTGGTCCCATTTGAGTGATGAGTTACATATGGTTATCTAAGGTCACATAGCTAGTGGGTGGCAGAATCAGGATTTAGACCACAACCAACTCTAAAACTGCAATTTATCCACTATGCTATAAATCTATTACAAAGTTTTGTGAGGGGGGAAGGAGTGCAAAATTATATGCTCATATTATCATACAATCATTGTTTTTAAAACATTCTATGCATAGAAACTCTAGAAGAAAATATATGAGTGATTAGTGATTAGGTATAGATGGAGAGAATATAATAGATTTTTAAAATACTTTCTACTTTACATTTTCTAAAGTTTCTTCAATTAGAAAGTACTACCTTTATAATGAAAATAATATGAAGTGCAGACATAAAAAGTATCTCAAGTAGTATTTCATGGATAAGTATTATTTGATATGTTAGATGCTATCAAAAAATTAAGTACAATGAAGTCAAAAAGAAATGAAGAAGGAGAGCAAAGAGGAGGAAAATAAGGAGAAGGAAAAGGTAAGGTCCCTTGGGCTAAGAGTACTGAAACCAGAGGTGGGAATCTGTAATCCCAACTGGCCACTCTGTGGTTTTGTGGGTTTCCTTGGAAGACCCCAGAGGGTCAAATCTAAGGGAGAATACAGTATAATCACTACAAACACATGTTTTACAGCTGCAGAAAGCATTTCAGGATCAACTGGCAGAGATTTTAATACGGACTGAATATCAGATGATGTTATAGAATTACTGTTACTTAACTTTAATTTTCATTTTTAACTAAGATAATGGTATTATTATTGTGGGTGTAAAAAAACATCCTTCTTCCTGAGAGATGCATGCTGAAATATTTAGGGATAAAGTGTCACCATCATCTCCACAACTTACATTCAAATAGTTCAGAAAAAAATAAATAAATAAGTTTGTGTGTATGTATAAAGAGGAAGAGAGCCAATGTGACAAAATGGATATTCATTACACCAAATCTTGGAATTATTTGTATGTCTGGAAATTTCCAAAATAAAAGTTGGGATGGAGTTTTTAAAAATCCTTTTGAAATAATAAAACAACAACAACAAAAAAAAACGAGACCAAAAAGCATGTATTATAATAATGATGATGATGATGATGATGATGATAATAATAATAATAATAAATAATCTAGGTTTTAGAGCTAGAAATTTATATTCTAGTTGTCCAGATTAAGTTCTTTATAACCCTGGGCAAGTCTTTCTAAGCCTCAGTTTCTTCACTTGTAAAATGGTGATGATAACAGCAACCTCACAGGTTTTTTTAACAGGATTAACAAATTATACGTGTAAAGCATCTATCATTGTGCTGTCCACAGTTCATGAGTAAAAATAATCTAATCAAGTGACACAAAATATGAGCCTCATAAGGAGTCTGTAGAGCTTTGAGGAATTCAAACAAAGGAAGGTTTTTCCTTGTGCAGCTATATTTTCCATAAAAATACACGTGAGCTTGATATTATATGGTATGCTCTTGAGGTGGAATCATGACTCAAGTGGGCTAACAGTCTCCTTCAGCTTTGACCACATCTACTCGACCACAAATGGTTTCTATTGTATTTGTTTGTTTCAGTTTGTTGTGTTTTGTTTTAATCTGTTTCCTCTACCTCTGACCTAGAGTTCAAGTGAAGGACAAAGGAGCTCAGGTTCAACCCACACAGGTGGTTCTGCTGGGCACCCAGGGTAGTCAGAATAATGACAACTGGAGGATAAACTTGGGGTCTTGTATCACCTAGCAAAACAATATGATATGAAGTCAATAGTATTGATAATAATTATAATCCTAAAAAATAAATCTTCAATATTTTATTTAAACACGCATTTCTAGAGTATTTATTATGTATGCCTATGCTTGCTAAAGATGCAGAGATGAATAAGACAAAGTCCTTCCTCATAATTGGGTGGTGATGGGGGTTGACACGTAAATAATTGATGATAATGATATATTTGCACAGCACTTTTTAGTTTATAGACTATTTCTCCACACTGTTTCACTCAGCTTGCCTTCAAGAGATAGCATCCATGGTAGGAAAGTGTCTTCTCACTGAATTCCCTTATTTTATCTTCACAGAGTGGGTGATATCATGACATACATACTGGGCAGAGAAAGCTTCAGTTTTGGTGACACTGCATCATCCGTATCATGACATACCAGTGCCCCAACCTTTACTTAATATACGACATGACACTCACATCTTATTCATCTCTGTATCTTAATTTCCTGCAAGAAACCCAGAATATCGTAGCTACTCAATTAATGCTTGTTGATAGAAGGATGGCAGGAAGGTGGGTAGAAGGAAAGATGGGAAGGAGGAAGAGAGGAAGGAAAAAAGAAAGGAGGAAGAAAAAGGAAAAGGAAATCAATCACTCCAAGAATTTATCAAGCTTCTACCATGTACCTAAGATATGTTATATGTTATGGGAAAAAAGCCAAAGAAGCCTAAGAGATAAATCTCTGTCCACAAAGACTCTTAAGCTAATGTCAATAAAATAATTTAAAGACAATAAATAAAACTTATTTTTAAGAAGACAAAAAATCTAAAGAAAAATGATAGCCCCAGAGTGGGTAGTTTATGACAAATCCAAGTTGTAATTATCAAGACATATATTTATTTATAATTTATTTTATTGCAAGTTCATGAGAGTGACTTCCCTTTTGATCTGTAATGTTGCCAAGTTAAATAAATTAAGCTTCAGTTGACAAAGTTTGCACCAAATAAAAATCCCAATAAAAAATCTCAGTAAACTGAAAATTCCCTTTAAACAGGAGCTCCAATGTCAGCATTACAATTTCACTTACATATTCAACATCCATCTCTCTTCATTACAAATAATAAACTAGCAACTCTTTTAAATATACAAGTATTGAGTTATATATGCATAAATTAACCACAACTCAAATAAAGAAGAAAAATCTATTTAAATCTGCATTAATCTTCTATCGGCTTTTCCACTTGTCATAAACAGTTTGTAACCAAGATATATATCATTATACTAAACATCATGTAAACCCTTCACTCAATAATCCAGTTGATATCCCGGCAATATATCCAGTGACAACAGTTCTCAAATGGGCCATTTTATAACCTAGACAGAGGTTAATCATCCTTAGCTTCCTAAGTGTGATCTTAACCAAACTCCTGCCGCTTACTAGTGACTTTCGAACAACGTCTTGTTTTATGGGTAGTTAATTATTCTTTACTAACATTAATTCATCCCAGAACTGGGACCATCAAACAAGATGCTGAAAGAGATGTCTCTTTTATTGTTGTCGGACTTTTTTTCTCCCCCATACTTAAAAACTTTTTGTTTACAGCATTCCTGCTGAATACTTAAATTTTATCTATCCTTTACTACCTGTTTATCTATGCCCTTTCCTTAATTTCCAAAAAGATTAAAACGCACCTACTAAATTAATTAGGAAATTAAAAAATGAGAGCTTAGAGTTAACTTAGTAGCCTAAATGCCCTCCAGGAACTCCTGAAAGTTTTACAGTTAAACCACAAATTTGGCTCTGAATTTTCTAGTAACCTATACAGCCAAGGAAATACAACCCTTTCTTTCTTTCTTTCTTTCTTTCTTTCTTTCTTTCTTTCTTTCTTTCTTTCTTTCTTTCTTTCTTTCTTTCTTTCTTTCTTTCTTTCTTTCTTTCTTTCTTTCTTTCTTTCTTTCTTTCTTTCCTTCCTTCCTTCCTTCCTTCCTTCCTTCCTTCCTTCCTTCCTTCCTTCCTTCCTTCCTTCCTTCCTTCCTTTCTTTCTTTCTTTCTTTCTTTCTTTCTTTCTTTCTTACATGACAAATATTTATTTTACATGTTAGATGACAGGCATTTTTTTGGACACTGATTAGACAGTATCGGATAAAAGGAGACTCGTTTCCCACCCCCACCCCCCGTTAGAGAATTTACCACTGAGCTACACAGACAATTTTAACAGTTACGTAGTAATAAATGATGAAAATTCCGTAAAAGAAAGATAGTTCCCTAAGAGAGGGAAAATCAAACTTTAGATTGGGAGAAGTGAAATCTAACCTGAGGCCCCCCTGGGTTGCCTCCTACTTTCCATTTCCCCCTTCTTAATAATAGAACTTTATTCTTTAGCTAGGCACATTGCTGCTCCAACAAAACATTATATCTTCTAGCTTCCCTTGCAGCTGGAGATGACCATATGACTGAGTTCTGGCCAATAAAATAAGTTGAAATACACTGTAGGCTTCTGGAAACTGATTGCAGACAGTAATGATTTCAGACTGAGAAGCATCCTTTTGTAATCCCCACTTCCTCCTATGATGGCTGAAGTTCCAAGGGCCATTTTGGACTGTGAAGGGATCTTGAAGATGAAAGGCATGTACTAAGGATGGCAGAAAAGAAACATGAAAATTCAGGCGACACTGTGGAAATATCAGATGAATTCTTGACTCCCCATCCTGGTCTTCTACGTAAAAGAGATATGTGTCTCCTGTTTAATCCACTGCTCTTTGAGTTTCACTCTGTATGTAGCTGAACATAATAAATCCAACCCTTTGAAGGGGCTGGAACAATGCAAAGCAATGTCCAGATACTTCACCCTCCCATGGGCTGGTTTAATCCAAGATAGCCTTGCTGGGCACTGGGATGTTGTCTCTCTCCCCACACAATCTGCCTCCATCCAGCTTAGTCTCAGCTGTAGTCAGGACAGCTGCTTTGGAACCCTGTCTGGTGCTGTCAACAGGGTCTTTTCTCAGGGGTCAACTCCTCCCCACCCCCAAAGATTTCCATCACACACTTGTTTGGCCTGCAAATAAATTGACAACACAGCTGAATTTAATCTTTTGATTCCCCCCTGAGAACCAATTTCTCCAAGCCATTCCCATGTAGACAAAAAGATTTTGTCTCACTAAACCTGTTTATTGACCAAATCTGTCACCTCTGCTCTGACCGCTGACCTTATCTGAATATTCAAATCTATTACAGATCGCAAGTTCGAATGATTTTGGTGCCCTGTGGAAGACCTGTTTTCATAGTGAGCTGATTACCAATGACAATATTATAAAGGCTTCAATTGAGATTCTACAAACAATTTGCACCCTGGATTTACAAACCTAATATATTCAGAAGTGTGAATGCTGCTGACACTATTTCTTTTTTTAAGGAAAAGTTGGCCACGTGTATGTAAACACAAGACCAAGTCCCTAACCCCTGAGCTGTGGAGAAATTGCCACAGGTATGTAAATGCTGCCACTTCCCCTAGCCAAGTATTTCCACCCTCACCGCTGTCTTAATTATTCTTAACTGGAATCTGCAAACACTTCCACAACTTCAGAGAAAACCTTTTGCATTCTGATGCAAACCATGACTTTGGGGCTCTGGGCCTTCCTCACTCACCGCGCTTTTCATATAATGGAAGTAAATGAGTCAAGAATATGGATTCCAGCGCTTGTATTAGCACAGCCTTAGGCAAGCCACTTAATTCCTCTTCCCCTTACCCTTCTCAGCAGTCAAGGGAGGATAAAAATAATTCTACATCCAACTTATGAAATTGATGTTTGGATAGAATTAATTAATGTATTTAAATGTTTAAAAAGTCAAAAGGAGCACTTACAAATGAAAGCCGTTTTTATTAAAAAGACTTTTTTTTTTTAGACAATAGATATGCATCTGAGTAAAATGTTAATAGTATTAAGACTTAACATTTATTGAGCATTACATATGCCAGGCCACGTATAAGTGCTTTACATGCACTATCTCATTTAATCTACAGAAAACCCCAGTGAGTGGAACTGCTGTTATTTACTCTGTTTCACAGATGGTGAAAACTGAGGTGTGAGGAACTACTATACAACTTGTCTAAGGTCACATAGCAGAAAACTAAAACTTGTCAACACTATGCTATAGAATTTACAGTGTAGATATTTGCAAACTTTATTGGATTTTCAGCCTCCCCCTTAAAAATATCTATAAAAGAAGAAATGATGTGAGCCCCTACTTGTTAACCATTCCTTAGAGGGATTCAGCCCCTCAGTTTACTGGCCCTAGCTGTAACAACCTTGGTTTTCCCATTTGTTCAGTGGGAAAGAACTTGCTTATTTGTCAAAAATTTTGTGCTTATTTAAGGGAGAGCCTGTTCATTTCATCATCCTTTTTCTAATCTTTGGCAAGTAACATAACCTGGAAAGCTAGCTAACAATGAATAAACGAAATTGGTTAAAGGAAATGCCTCATCTCACATTTATACTAATACAGCCGGTGGGAGAGAGAGAAATGTCTTTTTTCCCACACATGCTGCAAGGGGCCTGTTGTTCCAGCCAGTAGAAGGAAGTCTTTACCTCTGTTCTCCGCTCTGACAAAATGAAGTACAGCTGTTCCAAACTAACCGGTAAAGTACAACCCTTCTGAGAGAAATGGCCTGTCCGAGCACTAACATTTCAGAATTTCAAAGTTAAAAATTCACTGCAGGAATTTATAGCCTAAATTTACTGAATGTCCTTCAAGGCAGCCTATTTAATCAAAGCTAACTGGTGAAAATTATGAAGGCTCTTAATTGAGCTCTCCAATGGTAGGCTTTCAAAACAGCAATGCAAGCACCACAGAAAATAACAAAATGAATAAACTACACTTTTCTCTAGTTCCATTTTCAAATACGACGTCTGGAATGAAGAGTTTAGATCTCTAGGTGGTGATCTTCATGCATAGTATAGTGTTTGTCCTGAATTTCATTGCTTTGAAAAAAGATATGAAAAGTCTTGATTTAGCTGGCATTTAATGTGATTTTTATATAACTTCTGTGATATAATCAGTCGCACTGGGAATCAGCAGGGAAACTTAAAGAGCAGTAAAACCTTCAGCTATTGTTCTTTCTGTGCTCTGATTGGCTTGCTGGGTATACAAAGCTGAAAAAATCCCAGTTCACATACACCTACTCTATTTGTAGGCACCCATAATGATTGAGTGTGGTCCAGAACCATCCCCTCTCCCAGACAGCCAGCCAGTCAAAATGCAGGGAAGACAATAGGTATGTTGGAACAGCAACAAAGAATATGTTGCTGTAAATCACATTTCATTTCTGCATAGCTGGGAATAGTAATGCACAAGCCAAAGGCAGGTATATTAATGTCTCCCACTATCCATAAATGAAAAATCATACACAACACACTCTTGATTGTTATTCCAAGATAGCTTTTTTAGCATAAGATTCCTTGTTTTATTTTTTTAAAAAGCAAAATGCGTATTTTACTATTATTTAAAAGCATTCCCCCCCCTTCAGTTGGATCCATAAACATTTCTCTCCAGCAGATAAAAATACATTGTCTTTCCTACACACTGATTGACTAGTGATGTGTTTAGAACTCAGAGATATTAAATTTCTGGAGCCCTTAATGATATCAGAAAGAAGGTATCATATAAATGACCAGGGACTTCCCTACCCCTAGTCAATTTGAATTTGGAAAATTATTAGAACTGTGTGGAAACATAAAATGAAATGTGCTAGCAACACATTGCATTTACATGTTTTAAATATGTTTAATCATGCATTTAATTTAGATTTAATGAAGTAGTTATTATATGCAACCAAAACATCAGTGTTATTAAAAACAAATTTATGGAGGATTAACAGCTGTGTTATATGTCTATACCTACCTATGCCAGAGTCTTTCATTCTCAATAATGTGTTTTTAATCATTAACTTCTATTTATTAAATGCACAATAATTGAGCAATTCTACTGAGTGAGATTGATTAGGGTGCTCCTTAGAGTTTGAATAAATACCTATTGATAATTATATTGTATGAAATTGGCTCTGGAATCTATGCTATACCAACACTTTGCATATTTATTCCATTTTTTAAGATTTATAATCAGTTGGTATAAGGCTAATAGAACCACAATGTGGACTCTAAGTTGTGTATCTATCAGATGCATTTGCCATAGTGTTGACAATCAGAAATGATATCAACATTTAACAAATGTTAAGATATTTTTTTCACTGAGTTTCTTTTTCTTTTTCTTTCTCTTCATTTTTCAGTACAAAGAGTAATTGGAAAAAGCTACAGTGGGGAAAAAACAATGAAGAACAAATTGCTGTATGTGAAGTTTCGTTTTTGAATAGCTGGGGAGATTAATTCACTTGACTGCAACTGGTTCATTACTACCTCCGGCTACCCCAAAATGAAATATCACGTATGGTACCATCTTTGCACCATAGGTCATAATATTATAGTGATCACAGCAAGGCTGGGCTCGATTATGGAAAATGAGACCCCAGCCAATGTTCTCAAACACCCCCTGCCTGCCAAGGAGCTATTTGGGTGCTGTAATTGTGTTTACCCATTACCATGCCTTTATTTCATTACTTTGGACTTGTGGGATGCTATAAAAAAGAGACAGAATTTTGGAAACTCTTACCAATGAATGCTGTGTTTAGGGAGGCCTTCCTCCTGCATCCTTGGAGCAAATCATTTATGCCTGCCTTCCTTCACCTACAGTTTATGGCATACTCTCAAAGCCCTCACCAATGGAAGAGGCAGAGAAAGCATATAAGGAAATGAATAGTCTTCTACCTAAAACTGGAAGCACTGTTCTTCCAAGCACCACAGACCTTTGGTGCTTCATCTGTCTTAGGACGAATGAAGAACAAATCTGTAGGCCAGAGATATTTGCCTCATTCTGTTCCATCTGTTATCTCAGAGGCTTCTTTTTAAGATATGGTAGTCATCCTACCTTCAGCTCATCACTTTGAGTAATAATAATTATTACCATTGGTTGAATACTTAACATTTGCCAGGTACTGACATTATCTCATTTAATCTCCATATCAAACTGTGAGATAGTGATGAGTCTTAACACTTACTGAGCAATTTTTATGTACCAGGTATGGTTCAGAGAATTTTTTTTTTTTTGATTCATGTACACCTACCAACTGTATTGGGTACTATTATCAACCTCAGTTTAAAGATGTGGAAACTAAAGCCCAGAATGGTTCCATGACTTTTCCAAGATCACCTAGTTAGTACATAGAAGAGCCAGGCTTTCCGGCTTCCGAGACTATATCTTGCCATACCAAGAATTGTTATTCTTGTGTTAAAGTGAGAAACAGAGGCTCAGAGAGTCTGGAACACACAGTGATTTTGATGGGGTGAAAGCTGGAATGGGTCATTATTCATTTGAATTTGTCTGCTTATATATCCATCTCCCCTGAGGCCTAAGATTATATCTGTATCTCCAGCAATCTGTACATAATTGGTGCCTGACTCTTAGTAGCTGCTCAATAAACTTTTATGGAACTGACAAGTCAAGGCCTTTCATGATGCCTCTCCGATATAGGCAGAGTTATTTGCTCCCCCTACATATACACTCTGCTCTCACTGGCTCACTTTCATTGCTTCGTCACCTTCATTCTACTCTACACTGTAATTATCTGTGAAAGTATAGTCTCACCCACTAGATGAGATATTTCTCTAGAGCAGAAAAAGTGGCTTATTCATCTTAGTTTTCTTACTGAGCAGTACTGGGCCTGGTATATACTAGTCTTTTGTGGAAGAACTGCAAATTAGTTTTTATCTCAATTTTCTTCTTTTTCCTGCACACAGAATTCTGCATTTCCCACTCTCACTTGCACTCTCACAGCATCTGACTGAGTTGTAGCCAGTGGGATGTGAGCAAAAATGACATGTGCCATTTCTAGACTGAGATTTTTAATAAATGAGTTATGTTTCCCTCCTTACACTCCTTTTCTCTTCTACCAATTGGATGCTGATAACAATACTGCTCAAAAGGAGAGTGAAGCCACAAAATGAAAGCCTGGGTCCTTGACTTACTACATGGAAGGGAGCTGCCCGCTGACCAGGAATACAATGGACTATAACAGATGAGAAATAAATTTATATTCTGTTTGAGTTATTTAGGTCCATCTGTGATAGTAGCTAGTATTATCTTAAGTAATTATCACCATTGGTAACAAATGGTCCAGCATTTAATCGGTGATGAGTAAATAATACTATTCCTTAACATCAGCAGAATATTTTCAGTTTGAAGAGAAGGTAGTCCTATCTCTTTAAGAGTGAAACCTACAGCTTTACCTACTCCATTACTTCAGGAGCACATCATCATTAAACCAGGGTCTATTTGTGCCTGCCTAAACTAATGCATGACAGAAATGAACTTTGCTTTCCCTTAGAAAAAAATTGTTTTCTAACAGTTGGGTGGTTTATCCAATGTCCTACAATTAATTGGAGGGAGAGCCTAGCCCAGGCCTCCTCAATCCCAAGTTATACCAATAAGATAGCAAACAGCTGATTGTTAAATGTATTTTTTAAAAAGATACCTAAAGTGACTTTCACTTTGGTGCTAATTTTTATTTGCCTCTTATGTGAACCCAGACTCAGGTCAAGCCTCAATTGACTGATGCTACTATCCTTGGATCCACTTTTTAGAACATTTTGGCATACAGAGCAAAAGTACAATGTTATATCCCAAGAACGGTGCTTTTCCAGATTTCATCTAAAATCAGACTATGTTTTTCATATGTGATTCTACACAGTAACTCATTTTAAAATAACTTTATATTTATGCAAAATAAATGTGTCCTAATTATAGAAACTTTAGAAAGTAAAAATGAGCAAAAACAGAAAATTAAAGTTGCTCAAATATATGATATATTTTACCAAAGCAGAGTCATTAAATACTCTGCTACATAACTTAGATATTCTGCTGCATAACATAACTTTTAATAACTACATAGTATTAAGTCATATGAATATATCAAGATTTGTTTACTGAGGTCTTACCTGTATCAACTGTCAATAAAACAGAACCACAGTCTAGAGTCAGAGTGATCAAAGCAGTAAAAAAGGCAGTTTTGTTTGTTCATTGATGCATTTATTTAACAGACCTTTTGCGGGTGCTCTCTCTGTGCCAGTCTTTGTGACACGTGCTGGAAAGTCCACAGTGAAAGAGATTAACAAAGCTCCTCCCTGCTGGGGTAGCTATGGTGCAGGTGAGAGTCACCAGGCTGCAACGAAATGCTGTTTCCTTACTCTACCTTTCTCATCCCTCTCTCAACACAGCTAACATTCCTCTGAGAATGAAGGAGAGGTCAAGAAAAAGAAGGCTAAGTTTTATTTTTGTTCAATGATCACACATTTTTCTAGAGTAGTTTAAGCCCTAGAAACAGTAGAAACAAGTCTTAGTTTGCATTAATTGTTTACAATTTTTCCTCCTGTCACTGCGCTCTCCCTGGCTTCCCTGAGGCTCAAGTATATTCCCTACCCTATTCATTGACTTTAGCTTGGCCATATGACCTGCTTTGAACATTAGAATGTGGGTAGAAGTGGCTCTGTTCAAGTTCCAAGCAGAGATTGAAGTAGCATTGCACATTTCTCCCATTTCTAATGGATATTCTCTCTTGTGCCACTGTCCTACACCACTGGAAGAGTGCCTTCACCAAGAGGCTGTTATTCCTTCAGCCTGAGTCTCAAAACGAGAGACACATGGAGCTACTTGAACCCAACCTGTAACTTAAGGCAGAACTTCCCCAGGGAGCTATAGTCCTATGGGCAAAAAACAAATGTTTGCTATTCTCAGCCACTGATATTTGGGGATTGTTTGTTATACCACATTATCATAGCTGTGGCTGACTAAGCCAGAACAGCACAAAATAAAGTATTCAACAGTGAAGGTTAAAGTGAGAGGTCATGTCCTCTAGGAACTGTTTTAGGAAATTTTTTTATCATCTTTTTGCCTCACCAGTCAAAATCAACATGTCCTATGTGCTTCCTTAGCATTTTGCTTGTCCCTCTGCTATAGCTGACATTTACCACAGCCTGCCTTTTGCACATTTAGTTGTGTATGTCTGGAATTCCTTTTGGAATATAAGCTGTTAGTTGTTATTGTTATTTTTTTTTTGAGGGCAGGCAGCAGGGTACTCTTCATGAAGAGTGTCTTTATACTATTTCCTAATATGAGTAGATGCTCAAAACTACCTAACTGAATGAATGAGTTGGAAGGTCTTCAGGAGTGCTGGTGGGATGGAACTGAATAATGGCATGCTATCCCAGCTCTTGAGATGTACCATGGTGTGCAAATATAAGGACAGAAATTGAATCCTAATTTTGGTAGGTGCAGGAAAATAATCAGAGGTTTAAACCAGGACAAGTTATATAGGAAACAGCAACCTATCCTAGAAAGAGAATATACCAATAGTCAAGAGACCTGAATTTCAATTCTGATTTGTTACCTTGGGCCTTATTTTCCTACATCAATGGAAACACAATGATTTTATTCACAAGGTTGTTATAAAGATCTAGAAAAATATACATGACAGAGAAATATCAGGCCCCTCCCAAGTTTTTATTAAGCCTAGCAAATCAACTTGATATCTTTCTTTTTCTTTTTCTTTTTCTTTTTCTTTTTTCACAAGAAGAGAACCTCATTCTATATACCTCCATGAATCCAAAAGATGAATCATTAAATGATCACACAAGCTCACATTGAACCATTGTAGGTGTTGCTCACTTATAATAATCACTATTTTGTGGTGACTTTTGATAGATACCTATTTTTCATCTGGAAAATAAAAACTAAAATTTTAAATGTTTTATTGCCAGGTAGTATATTAAAGTTGAGATTATTTTAAACTTATTTTATCTGCCAGGCAAAGTAAATTCCTCCTCTCAGTTCCCACAGGATTTCGTTTACACCTTCTAACAATTAAATTGTTTAAAGTTCTGTATGCCACACCAGTCATGAGCTCCTGAGGGCTGGGTGCACATGTGAAGTTTCCACACTATCCTAAAACAGTGAAGCATATAGTACATTACAGAAGAACTTCAACAAAGTAATTAACATTTTTAAGTGTTAGAACTCAAAAGGAAGCTCAAAATTTCTGCAAAAGTTGTGTATGTTTAATAATACCTCATTTTCCAATGATGCCAATTAATTGAGAGACTATTGTACCTTTCACATATTCTGTGCAAGAAATTTATATGTAGCTGGCATATTCTAAAGTGTATTTCATGCACGATGTTTCATTTTCTTCCTCGCTCCAGGTCTTGATGATGCATCCGAGTCACAGGAAAGAATGCATATTTTGGAGTCTGACCTCTCATGTTCAAATCCTTACTTTGTCTTTTATGGGTCTTGTGATCCTGAACATAATTCTTGACTTTTTTTGAACTGCAGTTTTTGTATTAATAAAACAGGGATTGTGTTATCTCCCTTGCAGAGATGTAAAGTTTAGAGATAATTTAGAAAACACTTAGCACTGTTCTTCACACGTGATAGGTGCTCAACCAAACAAGGTTATTGTTAGTTATTATCATTGTATATTGATGTTGGACAATGATGGTCTCAGAAGATACTTTTATAGAACTTTTTTCCCCTAAAATAATATGGTCCCATTCTTGTACTTTATTTAGTCCTTATTTCTAGTTTTATCATTTTTTCCATGTATTCCCTCACTGTTAAGCTACCAGTTGTCAATTCTAATGGTCATCAATAAGAAATGACAGCTGCCTGTTCTTCCTGTCGGGCTGTTACTTTCTGCTTCAAATCTGCTTGGAATTATATGTCAAATGGAATAAATAATACTGAGTGGAGCCTGAAGATACCTTCCATAGGGTGGGTGAATGACATTTAGTGCATGGGCTTCGTTACAGCTACTTTGGAACTCAGGCTTTTTTTCTCTGTATCACAGCTTGTATCTGTGTTTCTGAGGGCTGATCCTGACAAATGATGTTCTTTCCTAGAAAAGAAAACAGTCTAGGAGATGCATCTCTAGATAACGTACTATAGATCCTGCACTTTTAAAAAAGTTATTGCTGTTGTTGTTGTTGTTGTTATTTTGAAACCATTCAGCTCAGTGGCATATGCAGTGGAAAGAGCACTAGACTGTGAGTCTAAAGTTTAGGTTCTAGCCTCGACTTTATTAAATGACTTCAAGAAAATGACTCAGCCTCTTTGGGTCTCAGTTCCTTAATATAAAAGTAAAAGGATTCGATGAGATGATCTGTGGGCTTCTACGTTCTATGAATCTGCATCAAGGCACAAGATGACTGCTTGGTGACAGCTGCAGCACGTATGCGAATAGACTTCGCCTTATGGCTTTGGCCTTCGCGGCTGGCTCCAACTTGAGTATGTCATTGATAGCCAAATTCTTAAAACCATTTCTGGTCTTTTTACTATTTCTTTTTATAATGATTTTGTCCTTAATTTGGACTTATTTCAAGGAGAAAGATGTTAACTACTTGAAAATGATGGGGTGTTTTAATCTGGGCTGGAAAGCCTGTTCCTTGAGAATGGCTTAATTAACATTTCCAGGTTCATAACATTTTCATTTATTCATCTTTTTGTTTTTAAATGGTTTTTTAAGTTTTCCAGAGACGGCGATCTCACATTCCTAATGGATTGTAAGAGAGAGAGTGGGTCTGCTGGGATCCGCATTCTTATTAGCTTTAAGATTCACATTAGGAACAAAAAGGGAGCTTAAGCGGAATAGGTCCACTGTGCTAATAAAAAAAGAAACAGAACTTTAGTTCAACACAAGATAATGTGGCAAGACTGCCAAGCAGAAAGCAGATCGAAGGAAGGGCCTCCCAGTGACCTTGGAACAGGACAAATATTTTTCTTCCCTGCACTCATACCCCACCAGGGGAAGCCAGGCCTTACATGCCAGTAATGAATAGGTGGGGCAAACTTATCACGGTGCTGTAATAATGCAGAGACTGTTTCTGTGAAGCGGGACAGTGAGGTACTGAATGAGAATGCAAAACTTAAAACACGCAGCTGGGTGATCTTAGGTGAGTTGAGGGATGCTTGGCCTCTAGATATTGGGATAAGAAGGAAGCACATCCAGCACTGTGTTCTGCATGTAGTGGGAGCCTGAAATACAAATTAAATTCAGTTCGTGGAAAAAGAACTGGACCAGGAGTCAGGAGGCCTGGCCTCCAAACCTGAACTATCGCCAACCAGTGGTATGTTTTTGGACACAGTATTTCATATTTTGGGTTCTGTTTCTACATCTGAAAAATGGGGCTATCCATACATGATTATAATAACCATAAAAGTTCTCAATTTTAATATAGTCAGCTAACAATAGTTCCTTGTTTCCAGCTTCTTTTAAAGCTATGATTGTGACAGCTGCCAAGCTTCAAAAAATATGTCTATTAATAACAAAACACTACACATTGCTCTGTCCATTTGGGGGAAAACAGCCTGAATCTGTCTTTGCCCCAGCCTTCATCATTTCTGTAAGAAATCAGAGGAGGTTGGAACTATTATGCCAAGTATCTTGTGGGCCTGAGAGTTGGTGTCCGTGAAGTCCTTTTCTTAAGTCACCCCCTCTGAGGGTGACAGTCAGAGAGGGAAGCTCCCCAGGAATGCTACGATGGCCTGGTTGCTTCTCGGGCCATGAAGGAAGAAAGTACTGTGTGTCAGTATCAGTCCTTCATGGAAATTTAACACATGCCTTTACTCTCCAGAAACTAAGCCAATTCTATTTTGTAAGGATAGGGAATGTCTTCAGAGAGCGGGAGGCGTATTGAAAGTCACGATCCAAACATGCAAGAACTCCAATTATCTACAAGCACTAGACAATTAAAATGCTTTATTATCTATGAGCTTTAATGCCTGATGGATTTTCTTTGTAGGGGAATTCAAGGGTTAAGCGATCCCAACATGCCTCACTCTCAATTTATAAAATGGAAAATCTTCCATAAATCAAAAGTTACAAACAGACTTTGTAATGTCATAACTCTTGCAACGGCTCTCACCTTGATTGATTCCTATACATACATTCTGCCTGATTACCATAATGTGCTCTTGTGGGACAATTGGCACTGGATGGAAAGAAAGAAGCAGGCAGGGAAGTAAATAACAAATGGACCTGGCTCCTCCTCATCGAGAGTGATTTCACTCCAATGTTCCATCATATCAACTGGGAAAGAGAGTCGTAGGGTTTAGGCAATCAATTACAGATATGTGTAGAGGCAGACACAATCATTTCACTGATTGTCACCGGTCTCGAGGAGTGACACCGGAAAGTGATCCGTCACTCGATTTTCTCTGACACCCCGAGAAAGATGGCAGACACTTGTAGACTAACAGGCCCCTGGATTGGTTCGCTTATAAGATTGAAAAATCGCTGTGTTCCAAACTTATCCAAACCTTTAAATACCTCTGTTGCTAAGATTTCATATCTTTCTGGCAAACATTTAGAAAGATTGCCAATAGGCTAATGACGTCATGCCCGAGCGGAATGTACTGTCTCTTGTCACTGCCACAGATGTTGTCACTGTGTATGCTATAGGGCATCGGGAGGGTGATGGGAAGGAAGGAAACATGGACTTTCCTCCCACACGAGAAACATGGCAGCCACCTCAGTAGATGTGCCCCATGGGACGACTGGTGGGAGGAAACTGTTGATGCAGATAGACCCTTCTCACTCACATTTCCAGAACCTTCAGTCCATCAGGTTTACTGGCCCTGGATCCCTGGACTTAGTCCCCTCCCATCCAGTATGATTTTCCTGAGTCATCCACCCTCTACCAGGGGTAATCCACTTTGTCTGCATTGCAGTGATGAGCAATCTTTTCTCCATAAGAGTCAATTCATGAAAAATTTAACTCTATACAGCCTGCATCTTTCTTTGTCATTCAAAATAAAAATAACTCTATGGATTAAAAAAAAAAAAAGAATATTCTTAATGACATTTAAATAACAGAATGTTATTGAGAAAATCGACACTCCTTTGAACACTTAAAATAATAATACATGGGTATATTCGAGAAGTAGCAACCTAGAGTCAGTTATTCAATTTTTCCTTCTGAACTTAGACTGCAGACCACCTCTTAAAACCAGGTGGGCTCCACGTGGGGTCTCCAGGGTGAGGGATGATATACGGGGCTTCTTCCTAAGGAGAAGCCACATCCCATCTCCCAGCTGCAGTCTGAACCAACAGTACTGAGAGGGACTGGCTGCTTGAAGGTAGAAGTCAGCTGAGACAATCTTGTGCACAAAATTTCAAACTGCAAAGTCTCCTGGAAAGGGTTGGTGGAGGGCTGCCGATTCCATCAGCATCTTCACTGACAATAACTCGGTCCATTTCTGCCATTTCCTCTGGCAGCCAGAGACTTTACCAGCCGCACAGGCACTATCCCTTCCATCAGCATATTTTCTTTTGGCACTAGAGGATCTAAAATGAACCCAGCACAGTCTCAGACTCCTCCGTGTAAATCATCAAGAAATATGATGACCTTCTGCAGAAATGATGCTCTGCATTTCAAAGTTCATTCACTTCTAAACTAAATCAGTGGCAGCAGTCTAGTGCTCTGCTGGGTTCTTCAAGCCACTTGACCCCAAGTCCCCTTAAATCCTTTTGCTCACACTGGCAACCTGCTTGTAAACTGCCCTCAGCAGTTAAAGAAGGTCCCCCACGCTTACTGCCTGTTCACAGTATCCATGTTCCACTTCTAGAAAGGCCAGAGAGCAGGTACCTGGTAATGATTAAAAATAATTACGAATGCTCTTTACTTCTCAAAGAGCTTTCATGTCTGCCACTTCATTTTACCCCCGAGAAAACTGCCCCTGGAAGCAGCTAGGTATGCTGAGGACAGGGGAACAGAAATAGTAATGGATTTGCTTGAGGTCATATTGCATGTTAGCCATAGTCACAACGAGATTTTTGGACTTGCACTGTACTTATCTTGCCCCCTAGAAATAAGAGGCATAGCAAAAATAACATTTGTAGTAACAGTAATTGTCATGATTCTTGAGCACTTACTGAGTGCCAGGCCACAAGCTTTGCCCCCTTGTCCTCACCATCATATTTGACACTCCCGACCCTCTTCAAGGGCCTCCTGCTAAACTGATAAAACCCTTGGAAACTCTCCTTGTGCTGTGCAACTCCAGCACAGAGACCTCAGGGAAGGTTCTGGTACTGCCAGTGGGTGGCCCTCAGAATGAAAAACTTAGGTCAAAATCTGGGCATCACCGAAGGATTCAGAGTAGCTGCAGAAAGCCTTAGAAGAAAAATCTTTAAATGAGTACAGAACTCTCATAAAATGCTATGGGCCTGGAAAATGATTTCATAAGTTATTTTGATGGCAAAAATGTATGAAACAGAATTGACTAATTCATAAATAACTTCAGAATCTCATCTATTATTTCTCACAGCATAACTTACAATGGAATAATTGTTTCTAATTCTGCTGAGTATTTTCTCATGCTTTTCGGTCCCCTTGGTAAATCTTATTAGTTGGGTAACTCCTAAGACATTTCTAGCTCGCCTCTATTATGAAGAGAACAAGTAAATATTAATAGCAATTTGTTTTTAGTACAATGTGGCATTAATTTCACCACTGGAACCTCCTATTTTTTTTTCTTTTTAATTTCTCATCTCAGGGAAAATTGGCCAAGTTTCCCCAAAGAAGGGCTCACAGAAACAACAACAACAAAAAGAAAACCCAGTGTCCTGCGATCTTATACAAATCTCGACTTAGATTTTATTTACTATGTACATTACTGCAAACCAATATGAACCATAACTCCATTTAGATAATAATAATCAAATTATCCAACCTGGGATAGCACGTTTTATAGATTTTGGTTTAAATTTAATATAAAAATGCAGTAGTCCTTGTTTGGAAGAGTTTATTAAGGGTTAGCAAAGAAAAAGCTTTTTCAATAGTCTATAACTCTCTAATGGCCTTTTTCAAATAAAATGGGAAAGAATTTGAAAAGAAACCTATATCAGTGAGCTGCAATTGTAACATTACAGTACAGGTCTATAAATCTTGACATGCTCAGAAGATTGCCTAAACCAGCAATACAATCTGTCCAAACCTCATTGTCTCCACGACCAGCCAGCCTCATTTTAAGAAATGTATGTGGTCTTCAACCTAATTTTATCACCTTCATTTGTAAACTAGTCAATCAATCAAAGCATCCTGGGAGTCTAAATAGAAAAAGGAGTGCATTTTCATGCATTCTGGGCGACACAGTCAAAAATTAATCTCCACTTGATCAGACATTTCTTGCCCTCATCTCAATAGACCATCATTAGGGTCAGCAATGTATATTAAAAATAGAGTTACCGCAAACAGTTCACCAGCTGGAGTTTGCAGGCTGCCTGCCCTTTCCTCAGAAAGCTTCCTCCTCTATGTAAGCCTGAATATGTTCACTAGATTCATCCAGCAGGAAGCAGGCTGGAAAGTAGTTAGGAAAGACAATGCCTGCAGCCCTCAAACAAAACACGTATGCTTCCCGAGAGCCCAGATGATCGAAACACTCCAAAAGAGACTTACGGAGAAAATACTTCCTAAATATACATTTATAAGGATCAGGCCAGGATAGAAGGGTGTTCCTGACACACTGGGGGTGAGGGTGGGAGTCTGCCCCAAGGCAGGACTGATAAATATGGAAAGGCAAGAAAGAAGCCCAAGCTCCAGATAAAAAATAGAAAAAAAAATAGGTTTAAAATTGTCTTTTCTCCTCCCCAGCCTCTCCATCCTTCCACAGTTTTGCTCTTCAGGCACACGCCTCTATCTGGGAGAGCCACAGTGATGGTTCTTTCCAGGCAGTGACCTTGCAGGTACCTCTTTGTAACTCCAGGTGCTTAGCTAAAAATAGGTGTATCTCTCCCACAATACACACATATTGAAAGAAGGAAGGAAGGAAGTTAGTTAGTTGATGTCAACTTCATTTTCAGGCCATTAACCTCAGAACCATCTTGGACATCTCTCTTTCTCTCACACCCACGTTATATGCATCAGGAAATCCACTGGCTTTACCTTCAAAGTTTAACCAGAACCTGACTAGTTCTCAGTACCTCCATTGCTATCGTGCTGTTTTGAGCCACCATCATCTCTTGCCTGTCTTGTAATAAACGGCACATAGTAGGTCTTCCTGAGTCTATCTTTCCTCCTATTCTTAACACAGAAGCTAAGCGTGATCTTTTTAAAACATAAGTCAAATTACTCCACTGTTCTGCTCAAACTCTTCAGTGACACCATTGCATTAAGAGTAAGAATCAATATCTTTAAAATGGGCTACTTAACTTACAGCTACAAAATAATACTTATTACTCAACTATCTGGACCCAAGATTTTCCTATAATTGCCTCAGTTTGTGAGCCTGACAAAATTCCATTCCCATGTCATTGATAACATAATGTGATAATGATTAATCATTCCATTTGTTGGCCTTTTTCTGTGTGCCAAGCATTGAGTTAAGTATTTTACCTTATTATCTCATGCTACCAACCTCTCTATAAATGGAAAACATTTAGGACTTAATGAAAGTCAGGACTTTCTACAAGCATAGGTGTGGCAAGTGTAAATTTCTGCTTATATCAGCTATAAAGTAGTGGGATGTATTACAGAACGAACAAAATCCTTATGTTCAAATCCTATCTCCACCAACTTGGAGATGGAATAATCTCAGGAAAGTTCTTTAACCTCCCTGTTAAATATTTTTTTAAAGGCTTAAGAAGCCGACTACAATGCCCAACACAGCTCTTGATACTCGATAAGCGGTCCCTTCCTTTGTCCCTGTTTTCCAGCCCTAAGCAAAATTGAGAAGTGAGCTGAGTTTGTGTTTGGCGAGACTCCCTCAAATGTATTTACAAAGCAGCTTTCCATCAGGACAACCAAGAATCAGTTTATTTTAAAGGAATTAGAGACAATTTGCACTTTTAAAGGTAGGAGGTAATGCTTCCATCAAGGAATGGGTACCTCATCAGTGTAGACAGAAGGCCTTCTCTAGGCCCTCAAATTCATCCCATGTAAGTCACTGTCAATGTTCTGTTTGGGATCCACACGGTAATGCTGGCCTGCCTGCATGCTCCTCCTGCAGAGCTTTTTAGTCCTCCTAGAGGGGAGACTCTCCCCCAATGACCTGTACGCCACAGACCTGTGCTGGCTATGTCATTAGAACTCAAAATTTCCTATTGATCTCTAGCTTCATAGCTGCTGGTTCCACAAAAATCAAGAAAGCATTGATGGAGGTCTAGGGATCACCTCCCAAATCCTTTTCATTCATTCATTCACAGCTAGGTTCTTGAGATACAAAATGAATAAGATCAAGTCCTTGACTTTAGGAAGCTATCTGTCTAGAGTTGTGTTCTCTGAGGATGTTGTATGTCCCTCCGGTGGTAATCAGATAATTTTAGGTAGCACAGCAATAGATTTTTAAAAATTTGAATAGTTAACTGTTTATTTTAATACATATTAGAAAAAATGTATAACTTTTCACACTCATGACTGCTGGAATATTATTGCTTAGGGCTGGTAAACAAAAAAAAAACAAGTTGAATCAAAGAAAGAGATTAAGAAAATAGCATATTAATAATAGATTAATATGGCAGAAATTATATGAGAAATATTAGTGTAATGTAAGAGATACATGAATATCTAGAATTTAAAGTGGTAATTGCTGGGCTATAGGCTGTACTCAGAGCAAACAAGTCAGATGGTAAGGAGCGGAGAGAAGCAGTCAGTGTTGATGGGGGCAGGAGGCAGATGGAGTTGGAGAGTTCAGGTAGACCATCTTTTCCAGGGGCTACACTTTGAAAGAAGAGGATGATTTTTCTAGGTAAAAATGAGAGGAAAGGTACTCCAGTTAAATGGGTGACCAGGCTAATACACTGTAAGACAGTAAATGGTTTATCCAATGTCAAACAGCCAGTAAAGGTATTTGAACCCAGGACTGGCAAATTCTCAAGTGGTACGGAGTAGTGGTAGAAACATGAGCTTTGAAATTGAAATGAATAAAGGAGGGGGAGGGTCCAAGTTGCAGGTCCACCTATAAGACTTAGGACAAGTCACTTAGTTTCCTTGGGTTTGAAACAGGAATAATCATAGTACAATGCATGAGCATTCCATGTGATAATGTCTCTAAAGGATATTAGCATCATGCATCACATAGTAGGTGTTCAACAAATGGCAAAGATTGTTCTTATTACTTATTCTACAGCATCCTGTCATCTCCAGAGTGAATTATTTTGTCTGATGACTAGCACACCAAAAGGTATAACAAACATTGGTTGATTTGTTAAATTAATAAGACAATGAATGAATACTCAATTTACACAATAAATTAACCAGATAGTGCAAATATTCCCCTTTCCTTTGTAATATTTGAGAATACAATCAAAAGATAGAAAATTGATGCATCTTAAGTTTTATATATTTTGATAATCTATGCAGAAGATTTTAAGGGTTGTCAAATTTTCTAAGAATCTAAAAACCTTCTCTGGAAAAAGTATAGAAACAACAAAAAAAATCAATAAATGACAGGGGTTTGGGGGTGGTGGTGGGAGGACTAAATAGGCATAGTACAGGGCATTTTTAGGGCAATAAAATAGTTTTTATAGTACAGGACATACCACATTTGTCAAAACCCATAGAACATGTGAGACAAAAAGCAAACCTTAATGTAAGCTCTGGACTTTAGTTAACACTGTATCAATATTGGTTCATCCATTATAACAAATAGGCCACACTAATGGAAAATGTTAATAATAAGAGAAACTTGGAAGGTCAGTACACATGAGCTCTACTTTCTGCACTTTTCTGTAAACCTAAACTGTTCGAGAAAACAAAGTATATTAAAATAAACAAGTAACAAACAAGAGCTCTCTAAGGATCAGGAGTCGAACTAGAAGACAATACTTGGATGCCACTGAGGCCTGGAGTGGAAATCTGGGTGCAGGATGGCTCAGAAATGGAGGAGGGTTCATCCTCCTCTGTGGTCTTCAATAGAAACCTGCCCACGAATAAGAGAGGCAACAAAAAGATGTGTGCACACACCCGAGAGATGAGCCAAGAATACTGTGGTTAATGTATTGGAGAACTTCCTCAAGGGTGAGCTACCCTCGTGTGAAGATTATACTGCCATTCCACCACAGTCAGCAAGACGTTGTGATGGAGCCTTTCCTACAGGTGCAGTCACAGATGGACCCCCTGGAGTGGGTGGTTCCAAGGCATCAGGGACCTGGATCGGAGCAAAGTCCACCTCTCTATACTACAAGGCTCCCCTCTTTTGAAATGGAAGCTCCTTGAAGGTAAGCAGTGCACTGCCTTCCTATCGGATGTGTTCGAAGACCTCAGTTGGCTTGGATTATCACACATAATCTCATAGCCAGGACTAAGCATGTTGGCATCTTGCTAGGGATGCCATTTGTTTAGATAGATTTGCACCTTTTCTTTCTCTCCCTGCACCTTCCAGGATACTCATTGATACATTCATCATTTTCTTCCACTTTTTCTTTTTAATTAAAGTATACTTACATATAGTGAAAAGCATATATCCTAATTGCACAGTTGGTCAGTTTTGACAACTGCATATACTTATGTGACCTATACCCCTGTGAAAATAAGAACATTGCCATCACTCCAGGAAGTTTCCTGTGCCCCGTCCCAATCAATTCTTCTACTCCTGAAACAACCATGACTCTGATTTCTCTCAGCGTGTATTAGGTTTGCCTTCCCAACTTTGTGAGCACACCAGGGAAACTCCTATTCCTCCTTCGGAACCCAGCCAGATATTACCACCAGAATTTATTACTTCCCTCTCTGGATCCCGTCAGCAATTTGAATATTTTTCTTATATGTCTCTCTCCTCTATTAGAGAATACGCTTGTAAGGAACCATATTATATCATATTCATCTTTTATAACTAGTGCTCACAATGCGGTCAATATCAAATAGATGTTCTTTGAATGAATGAATGATGAATAATATCTGCCAAAAGAATACCTTTCCTTGTTTTTATCTTGGTTAAATCCCTAATTTCCTTACTGTTTTGGTTTTGTTTTGTTTTTGTATTTTGTATTAATATAAAACCAATATAAGCTCACACACAGGGGTATAAAGTGAATAGTAGAAGTCTTACTCCTTAGATTAACTGCTAGCAGTAATTCCTTGTGTATGCTTCCAAACATGTCTATGTATTTATTTTTTTACATAAGTATTTTTGCACTCTACATATCTTCTAGGAACTAACATTTTTTTTTTTACTTAAAAGTATAAAACAACAATCATAATCTTTTAAGCTAGCACTTCTATGGTGTCTACAATGTGCCAGGTAGTCTAACTTTTATATATATATATACTTATTTATTTCTCACAATAGTCCTTTGAGGTAGATACTATTACTATCATTTTTGATATTTAATTATTCATCATTATATTTAATTGTCATTTACTATTAAAGTAAATTATTTTTTATTTATTATTAGTGATAAATTATTATTTACTATTATTATTTTACAGATGAGAAAACTGACACAGATTAAGTAAGCTGCTCAAGGTCACACATCCTAGAAATTATTTCATGTCTCTACATATATATCTATCTTATTCTTTTTAATCCAAACATAGTATTCTCAGTTTTTAGAAATTACAAACTAGAATGCAATAAATTATTTTACACATATTATGTTGCTTTCTTGTGGGAATATATCTATCCTTGCATGGAATTATGTAAAAGTGTGTGCATTTTACATCTTGATGGTTATTACTAAATTCTCATCTAAAGAGGTCACACCAATTCACATACACACACATCGCATGAGAATGCCTGTTTCCCCACACTCTCTAATTCCGATATCATTTAACTTTAAAAGTTTCACCTCTCTGATAAGTTTAGCATATCTTTGTTGTTTTGATCCGAGCTTTATAAATTAGAGTGAGCCAAGTATCTTTTCTGTGATTGTTTCTATGTTGTTCATGTTTTTCTTTGCCTCCTTTTTTCTGTTGTTATTAGCTTTCTTATTGATTTGCAAAGGCTCTTTGTATATTGAACTATTAGCCCTTTGTCATATATGATGCAAATGTATTTTCCCATGTCATCATTATGTGATATTTTTTATGATACAAAGATCTTATTTTATCAATTTATTTTAAAGACTTTTTAACTTAGCTCTATTTGAAAATTCTATTATAAAATTCTAGACTCCTTTCATCATCCTTTTCTCTTCAGCCAGAGAACTTCTGACACTGACACCACATAACTTTTCACAGTGAGTCTATGTTGTAACAAAAACCAGCGACCAAGGGAAATTAATCACTTGGAAACAAGGCCATGGGGCTTTGTTAGATGCTTCATAAGGTGATAACCGTTGGCTGGATTTGATATCGGTTCAGTGGGTATTTCATATTGATAGATAATTCCTTTCCCTAGCAGATGGTGTCAGGGTGGAAATTTTTGTAGTATGAGACAAGTTAAGGAAGTACATAAATAACACTGCTTTTGATTCCCAACTTCTTCTGAGTTACAACATGTAGATAGTTTTAAGCAGGTGCAGCCATATTAACACGTGGACAGTGAGTGATTTTACTGCCAGCATCAACTCCAGGCAGCAAACAAGATGAATAAAAACATTTCATCAGGGCTCTGATGGACAATCGGGATCCTTGGGTCCTCCAAAAGGTTTTCACGGGCCAAATTTCAGAAATTTTGATGTAGAAGACCAAGCCTCATGCTTTGCTGAGGGATCAAGGTGTACATAGGAGTTTAAATGTTGATAAGAACCTCCATTTTTCAACTCTCATTAAAAATCCCTGTGCTGTTTTATGGAGCACTATGTCCCACCTGAAGGACAAAGGTTAAAGATGTAGAGAACTTCTTGGGGACATGGACCTGTGATTCAAAAGTTATCTCTTCTGGGATCTTCTTTTTTTAACTCTTCAAGGTGGGTCCTTACTTCTATTCTACAGTTTAGAATTTTTGAAACCCTTCCCTTCTCAGGAGATGAATGGTATACAAAGTGAGAAGACAATAAAATATCCATTTCCCACTTGTCATGCCTCTGCACATTAAGCCTGTTCCCTTCCTTTTTTCTTACTTCCCTTCTACAAGAGGTCATTCTAGAAAGAGAAGAATGACTTTTTTTTTCTCCTAAGAAATGCTGTTATAACCTTCATCAGCAAGAATCATTAGTAAAGATTAGGAAGCAAGTTTCTCATCCCTGTTGATGAAAACACAGCAATTACAAGGCTTCTGGAAGAGAGGTGGTGGAAAGGCCTGAAAAGGGAGGCTATTGACCTTCTCACCCAACAGAAATATCTACTGAACCTACATCAAGTTTCTTTTAAAAATTACTAATGTTAAATGTAATTCTGATGTATCACATCTTACCACCAAGGAGAAAAGGACACTTTAAAGTGCATAAGCTTGATACTGCAATGACTCAAATAAAATGAAATAGAGTATTTTTTTAAGTCATGAATCAAAGAATTTTTGTGAAATATGCTGCTTATGCAAATAAAAACGAAACATAAAAGTTTGATTCATAAGAAATACCCAGTTTCATAAAATAAAATCTTTAAGCCTTTTTCCAGTTAAGAAAAAGAAACCCTTGACCCATAAACACCAGACCCATTTGACAGATATTCCTAATTGACAATATTAAGCTTAAAAATAAAAACATATTCTATCATATTAACTTAAAAAGTAATCATATAATTAATAGGTGAAAAACAGAGAGAAAGATTGCTAAAGATTAAGATTAAGCCCTGCAGAAGCGAATGTTCTAACTAGAAATTGGTTTAATTAATAGCACATTTTACATAATGATTACAGTGTAATTGCGCTGACTAGCAGAGTGTCATTAAATATATCCATGCTCCTTTACAACACCCTAAGGCTAAAAATAATGAGTTACATTGAAAATCACTGTGCAACAGGTTCATAAATAACATTTAAGCCTATACAAGGCGAATACTTATAAATAATAAATATTTGCCTTTTGTAATTGAAGAAAAAATGACAGCCTTCTTTTTCTACTACCATGTAGATTGCCATGTTATAATGCTGCAAAGATTTTTTCCCTTGCTTTCTCTTGAAGGTGTTGAATAATTTATTTAAATGCTAATATTCCACGTAGTCTGACTTTGAGGAACAAATATTCCTACATAAAGAATAAATGCCAAGATGCTTATTACCGCTCTTGCTTTACTTTATACCATGTATCCCCCCAAAACTACTACCCTCTATTACACCTGTCAAATGAAGTTAGTGGCCGAATTTTCTTGCAGAGAAGAGCATTTTTCTTTATTTAAAAATTACCCCTTCGCCACAAGTGTTCATCACACTTCGGGTTGTTACAGAGTGGCAGCTGCTCTGTGACTTCAGAAAGGAAGTCGAAGATGCTTGATAACTTCTTAATCTCTCACTTCTCTCCCGAGGATCAATAACATCTGATAACAATGAAGGTGGTTTCTTATCCGTGGAGTTCACCTTGTCATGGGCTCAGGTCAGCATTCATGAGCCTCATCTTTTCCATCTCTTCAGTTCCGAAATGGAGTCTTCTTCCACCAGTGCCCTAGAGAAGGCAGGAAGCAGAGGTCCCCTAGTCCAGACAGCCTTGGAAGGGTCTCTAAAAGCTCTCCAGAGCTGGACTCCCAGCCCACAGTGTCTCTCCAAGGACTGCAGGAGACAGGGTGTCTCCAGGCTGTATGGAGAATATGATTTTTGTCAAGGATGATCCTAGACAAGAAGATGAATAGAGGTATCCCCAGCTCTTCAGGAAAGGACACAAGGAGCAAATGCCTTTTTCCTCCAGAATTCAAATAGGCTCCCAGTAAATGTGAAACAGGTCCAACAATGCACCTCCTAAAAACTCAAGAACCCCCGTGTAGGCAGCCCTTCGAGGAGGTCACTATCCAGCCTCTCCTTTCATGTTTAGGATGGCAATTCCTTATGTGGTGGGAAGCATTGTTGCTTAGTGATGAAGAAAGGGCTTTGGCCAGAGCTCAGTTCAAGTACTGGGTTCACTACGTATTAGCTGTGTGACATCGGGTAAATCACTTAAACTCTCTGAGCCTCAATTGCCTAATCCGTAAAGTGGGATGACAGTAGTCTCTACCCCTAAGATTCTTGTGAGGATTACATGAAACATTTTTTTAGCTTTTCAAAAACTCTTAGCATAGTGCCTCTCAGTTAGTAATAGCTAAATATGTGGTAATTATTATTTATCTCATGATATCACTAGAAATTTTTTTCCATCTGCTTCTCACTTCCCTTCACGGACTCTAATTCCTTTGGAGCAATGAAGAATTGGGGTTCCTGTACCCAGCCCCATCCAGAAGGGACCCTTTCACAGTACAAGTCATATCGTTTTCCTGATTGAAGCCCATCACGATGTCCCACAGGTCTTGGGAAGCCTAAGGCCTAGTATCCTTATCCTACATGGTCCAGCCTCTGCCTGCCTCTCCAACCTGATCTCAAGCCAATCAAGCCCTCATGCCCTGTGCTCCTGGGGGCCCAGGCCAATGCTCTCCAGTCTCTTTCTGTTCTTCAGACAGACCACGTTTCCTCTGGCCCCAGGGCCTTTGCAAATGTCTTTGCCTAGAACTTTCTTCTTACTTCATTTTTCTAGTTAGTCCTTCAGATCTCAGCTTAAACAGGACTTCCTCAGGAAGTCTTACACAAACTCTCCAAACTGATCAGATTTCTACCTCTCACAGCACCCTCTACTGCCTTTTCACAGGTTTCATCACCATTTGAAGTAATATATTTGTGTGATTATTTGATAAAATGATTATTTTTATTAGTAAACTGTACATTTTATGAAGAAAGGGACCATGGATGTTAGGAGCTCATAATAGGCTTTACATAGTACCTGGCATATGGTACCCAGAGTGAATGAGAGTTCCTTGCATATTTGAAGGTACTATTTATGCTCCTCTTTAGAATTTATCATGTGATTAATGATCTCAGTGCCTCACCTACTCTTCCTCATGTTAAGATTTAGATCCTTCCTTCCATCCTTCCTTCCATCCTTCCTTCCTTCCTTCCTTCCTTCCTTCCTTCCTTCCTTCCTTCCTTCCTTTCTTCTTTCCTTCCTTATGATTGGAATATAATTGCTGTAGCTCCTACCATCACATCTATGGGCAAGGCAGAAAGAATAGGGAAGGGATGTGCCACTTCTATTCTTCCCATTTATGAGGAAAAGCCAAAGCCTTCTCAGTGCCCTCAGCAGGTGTATGAATCCTTGACCAGACGCTCTATGATCAATGCTAGATACAAAAACACCTGGAAATGAGTGTTTAGTTTTTCCAACCTATAAGATTGAGGCAGGGAAAGGAAATTGGGTATCTTTCCCACATCTTACTGGGTTAATTCTATTTCATTTGATTGTCAACTTTCTAAGTAAAAATCATGGGCAATTTCATAAGGACCCTTTCCTCATCTTGCTACCTGCTATAGGAAAATCAACCAGATAAGCAAAGAGTGGTTTTCAATCAGAAAGTTTATAGAGATAATTTTGGTTATCACAATGTTTATGGAGATGCTAGTGCCTTTGGTGGGCAGGGCCAAGGTTGTCGAACATTCTCAAATGCACAGGGAAGCTGTGCAATGAACACCTGCTCAGCCCCAAATGCCAACAGTGTCCTTGACTCCCAGTCAGGACAATCATGAAACTTACTTCACCAGAAAAAAATGAAGAAACAAAGGAAGGATGGAAGAAAAAGAGGAAGTAAGAAAGGAAGGGAAGGAGGAAGGAAAGGATGGAGGGTGGGAGGAAGGGAAAGAGGGAGGAAGAGAAGAGAGAAAAAAGAATACTGTATCATTAAACACTACAAATATCAGAAGATTTCCCAATGATGGGGTACAACCCTATGCATACTACTTGCTTCTTCCTAACCCATGATTTGTATCTTGTCAGTATATACAGATAAGAATATTTAAATTGTCCTTCTAAAGAAGTAGCTAAGAAAAGGAATGGTAGTAGATCTTTACTCTTTCTGGCTTTCAAAGGGTTCCTCTTGTGGGACCTGATATAGTTTGTAATTTTTTTCTTTCCCCAGGGAGGTTAGGGAGAATGGAAAGGCCCAAGACAGGTACTGCTTGGTATTTAATGATGATAGGCAGAGGTGGGGAAGCACAGATCAGCTTTTTCCTCTCGGCAGAGCCTGGGCTATTAGGGGAATGAAATTTAGTGTTTGATTTGCCCATTCTCCATTCCTCATCGAGGCTTCGGTCCCAAATTGCTAAACCTCCATTCAACAGTTAAATTAAACATAACTAACTTTGTTGATATTATTTCACAGCTGAATAACTTGATATTCATACTCTTTTTGTGTTCAATAAGTACAGAGCTCAGACACATTTTTAAGTCTCAGGTGGTGATGAATTCTGCTGAACTCAACTTGCGTTTCACAGGATTCTGCTCAGCTGAGACGGGGTACGCTATTGCACTGTAAAAATAAGCTTCAAGCCATAATTTTGATGGGCCCCGCACAGCAAGGAAGCATCCCTCTTCTCCTCTCTCTTCTTAGTAGGAACTCCCATTTGCCACTTGCACATCCTCACCTAAAGGAATCCTGTGCAGACCAGAGTTCTCTACACCCACATCTCCAAGGTGTGCAGAGCACTAAACTTGGACACCCAAGGCCTCTGTTTTGCCCCTTCTCTGCCTCTTCATGGTCTGGTGACTAGGAGTAAGTCATAATCTGTGATAGTCAGATTTCATGTTTGGCAGATATGGAGATAAAAATCCTGTCTTCCTACAGCACACATTTGCTGCAAGCTCAAGTTGCATGAAGTGTTAAAAGCATGTTGCAAACTGTCAGGTGCTGATATTTACATTTTTACCTATAATTGGAGTCCTAGCCTGTAAACATGACAGGAGTCACCTAATAAATATTTAAACTGAATAATAAATTCACATAGTTATTTATTCATCAAACATATAGTGGGCACCTTCTATGTACCAAGCCCTGTGCTAAATACTATAGTGTAAACAGTGATATCCTGTTTTAGTTTGAGAGATAAACAAATAAATAATTATAATATAGTGAGATATACACGACATAATGAAGACATACAAAAGGTTTTTGAGCATATGACATTCTGCCCAGGTGAGTAAGGACCACCTCATGGAGGTGGCAACTTATGAGAGAAAGGTGGGCAGCATCACAAATGCTGATGAGAAGCATGTACCAATCATTCCACTAAATCTTTATATACATTCTTTCCTCTAATTGTCATAACAGCCCTGTGGAGTAGGTAGTATTATATCTATTTTATAAGTAACAAGGCCAAGGCCTAAATAACTCACCTAAGTTCCCAAAACTGGTAAGGGAAGAGCCCGGATCCCAAAGCCACATACCTCAGTAGGGGGATAGGCCCTCCAGTTCCTTGTGACCTCCATACTCTCACAGGTTGAGAAAAAGCAAACGTGTCTTTTTGTACAACATTGGCTTAAAAATTATCCAAATATATCTTAAGTGAGACTAATTATGAGTTATCAAAAACTATGCAAATTATCTTTTTAAAAGAATGGGATATAAAGGTTATTGTAAGCACATATGTGGATGTGTCATCAAACCCAAAAGCAGAAAGTGCAGTGGAGCCTCCCAAGGGACTGGAACTAAGTACTGGAAACTCCACAAAAGGGGATGAGTGGATTTTCATCCCCTCTCCCCCCCCTCCTCTCTTTCTGTGGCTGCATTCCACTCTCTCTGTTCAATCTGTTACATTATTTTCACTCCAGACCAGCTTTGTTTGCGTCTCCATAAATAAGACCACCCAACTCTCGTTACATCCAGTTCAAACAACCACAGAAAACTGACTAGCACCTCTAAAGCCCAATTCCAAATTCCTGGAAAAGGGAATCTGATTGGCTCAACTTGGGTTGAGCCTGTGCTCTGACATGTGGGCTACACATAGTAACTTTCTTCCTAAGATAGCAGCACAGAAAGGGCTGGCCAGGGGTGGAGGTAGGGAGTGGGGTGTGGGTAGGAACCTAACAAATGCTACCTCAGCCAGGGGATCAAGGTCAGCAGCAACGATGGTAAGTCATGTTAATAAGATGTGATGAAAATGGCACCTCAGCTCTGTGATCTTCCTGCCGAAAACCCATAACCTTAGTGTAATCATGACAGAAACAGCAGACAAGTCCCAAACATAGGACATTATACATGATACCTAACCAGTATTCCTCAAAAATGTCAAGTTTATCAACCGGGATTGTCTAAGAAACAGTCACAGACAAGAAAAAAACTAAGGAAATATGACCATTAAATGCAATGCGGTATCCTGAATGGGATCCTGGGTCAATGGGAGCACTGACCTTGGACATGGATATTTTGGGGGTTTTTTCACACCCCTCCCCTTTGTGAGAAAGCTAATCCCTTCCCAGGCCACCACCACTAAACACCAACAGATCATGAAAGGAGCCTAGGCCAGCTGCTGAAGGGTTTTCGTTCCAATGATCCTTTAGCCCTGGCCTGGCAACTCTAAATGGGACCTAGATCTCATCCGTGTTTTACACCCTTTAGCAGACCTATTCTTGCTTCTCTCAGGATGGTCTTATAAAATCTTTCAAAGGACAAGAGCATCTTCTCATGATTAACCTTTGGGATGAGAACTAAAGATAATTTTCACTTTAATAGTTCAGATTTTAAGGGGAAAGACAAATGGGTGTGATTTATTTAAGTGTTTTCTTTTCCAAACAGTGAAGAGTGACAGAACGCACAGGAGTTTGTGGCCACTGAGCTGAGATTTGAACATTTTAACTCTTTTTTCATCCTCCTTTTTCTCCCTTCTGCTGTCTCCATTCAAAGTCATTTTAATGTTATGAACTGAATATTAGCTGATGAACTATAATTCCCAGGAAAAAGGCCATTAAATTCAGCAGGCCTCTTTGTTCCATTTTTTTTTAAAAAGCTGTCCTCGAACACCTTTTGTTTTAATAAATGACTAAATTCTGTGTTATGGTTTGCAGGATCTTAATGAACTTGGGAGTTTAAAACCCTCTCTGTGGTTTATTCTCAGTCCTATCACATAGAAAACCACTCTGTTCCTCATAGTCGTGCCAGAGGTTTTTCATAAAAAGGGATCAAGTTAAGACCTGCTGACATTGGATGCTCAAATCACTACACCACTGGGTGAGCTTTTGTACCCCAGACCTGAAGTAGCCCTCTCCTCCACTGGCATTTGGAGGGTAGGATGTTAAGCAGCCCCTCTCCACCAATAAGCCAATCGTGTCTCTTGGAACCTTGAGGCCGAACAATTCCACGCTCCAACCACCGAGACTTCCCCGTGCCCTATGCCCTAGTTTTCACTCGTGTTATATAAGCACACATGTCAGTGTCTCTCTAGCTATGAGCACCTATAATCACTTACTCATCTCATTTCACCCATAATATTAGCACAATTGCTGCACAGAAGGTACACAACACACTAACTAAACAAAAGGGCGGGCAAAGACACAGAAGCTCTGCATGCACCTCTTTTGAGCCAAAGTCCACAACTACAGACATGGATGGTGCTTGATGCTTAGACAGATATGGAGCGGGGATCATGAGAAGAATGTCCTCCCCGCATGCTCATTCTGCCTAGGCAATGATATAATTTTCAGTCTCATATCTCTATTTTAGACCACATATGGCAGTAATATTGGCTCTTCCCCACCTCAGCCTAACCATGACTAAACAGGTTGATGAATGTCATGCATCTTATCATCATACATGCATATTTTTAAATATAATTCACTTTTGATCTGCACCCTTGTGCAGTGGCGAATGAAAACAGTTAAGATTTCTTCCACTGTCTGCCTTTAAATGTATTAAACAGCCCTGCTGTCAATAGATTATATTCTTGTACAATGATAATAGCCCCCAAAACTAAGAGGCCTTGTCAGGAATTGCAGTTGTCACAGTTTGATGGGAATGATTTTACTTGGGGTTCGTCTGCCGCACAATCATCTCATAATCTGGATATACATCACAGCATGACATGTAAATTTCCTGCTACTCTGCTTTCATTTCCAGAGGCAGCAATCAAATGAAAACCACTCAACCTCACCCAAATGTATAAATAATTTTCATTCAAACATATTAACAGTCAAAATATGAGAATTTATCACAGAGTGCTAGGCCTTTTAAGAAGCAATAAAGACTTTACTTTTTAAGCATATTTCTCCTTAGAAAAGTAATACGAATAGTAACTCGCAATTTAAAAATCGCATTTGAAAGTCCACATAGAAAGCACCTAATCTGCAAACTTAAGGAATGTAGGTGCTTTGCCATAGATTTGATGCTTGAAGGAAAAGGGATGAGAGAAATATTGTGTAATAGAATTGCATATGGATTAATAACCACCTACATGAAAATACCAATGTCTAAAAAGGCTGATTTATTTCCTCTTTACTAAACATATCTGTTATGGTGCACAATCAATGGTGGGTTACTTTCTCTAAAATATAAACACCTGACCCAGCAGTGATTTGGGTAATATAACAAATGACACTTTTTCTCTGATAAATGTCAGATTTTAATTGAAAACAATCTCCTTTTATTTAAAAAAAAAAAAAGCCCATTGTATTGCAGCCATGACCATGACTGACTCTCCCCGACTTGCAGGCTGAGGTCCAGCCACACTGTCAGTTATCAGGGAAGGGAGATACCTATTTATAATTGAACAAGAATAATATATGTCTTCAGTACTCAGTTATAAAGTCAGACAAGTGCAAGGTGATGGTTTGCCCCTTGGCTTGGTTCAGGGTTGAGTGTGGGCATGGTCATGGGAGCTGCACTTGACAGAGAGGACAAGAGCTGCAGAGTGCTCACCACTGGAGCCTGGAGATTCATCAAGCTTGCCTGGAAAGCAACCCTGGGAAGGTGCTTAGAGACTAAGCCTTTGGGTGCGGGCTTTGTGCTTGGCCAGATGGAGGTGCTAAAACACATCATTTGACCGATAAGGGACCACATTTGACACACGTTCATTAGATATGAAACAAAACCCTAAAAGGAATATAACGCTCTGACACATTTAACTCAATAATCAATCCACTTATATTTCCGAACAGTACCTCCCATATTTTAGAGAGGACAGCATTTTGTCTTTGGGAAAAGGCTAATTTAAAGGTTTCCATTGTATCTTGAGGGCGCTTGAGAAGCGGAGGGTGGTTGAGGAGTGTTTTTTGGAAGGTAAAGTTCAGGATAGAAGAAAATCTACTTTTACCATTGATGCCAGGACCTAAAAATTTTGTTGCCTCACTTTAAATTTTTATACCTTTTCCTTCTCCCCCTACTCCTCCCCCACCATGTGCAAAAACTGCTAAGATGACAGTTTTTCCCATTTCCCCAGTAAGTGTGTCTGCAGAAGTAGAAGTACCATAACCCGGGGTACAGCAAGCTCAGCCATTTGAAATAAAACTTTGCAGTACTAATGTTTTTGTAACTGCTTTCATATTGTAATGATATTTTTCCAAGCACTGGTTTTATTTGATCTTAAATACCTTTTTGGGAAAGTCCAGTGAGCTGACTCTAATAAAATCATGCTATTGAAAAAAGGTTTAAGTAGAATGTTCAGAATAAATTACAAAACTGCATGCAAGAATACCAGCTAGTGCTGCAATAAAAAGCTGAAAATGAGTATTCTTGCAATATATTTTAAAGAAGTAGTATTCTTTTTTTGTCCATTTTTTTTCATTGAATGTTTCATAACAGAATGCCTCCATGTCGTGAAAGGAGAAGAATGCATACCAAATGAACAAACTGCGGGGGGAAATTGCATTTAAGGAAAAAAAACCTTGACTTTTGGGGGGAGTATAGAATATATTTCATTTCATTTTCAATAACTGTTGGAAGATAATAGGAAATGTAATTTCTTTCCATTTGCTGTGCCAAAATACTTAAATTACATCATACTTATCCTGTCATATTTTTCAGGACCCTTTAATGGATTTTACTTTCCTTATGTATGCTCTAAGGGATGCATCTGCTTAAAAAGACAAGAGGTGTCCAGCAGTAGGAATCTCGGGGAAACTGTTGGATGGCTTGAGTGGAAGAAAGAGGCAATTGTATATCTTTCATACAGCGAAGCAGAGTAAGAAGTGCTTGAGGGTTGGAGGCAGGTGTATCCTAATCACTTTTGAAATCCTAGGTCCAAAAGTTATCATGGTCCCCTTCTTTAGCTATCCCACTTTACAGGATAATCTCACAAAAATTAGACGCTGAGAGAGCAGAGAACTATGGATGTAAACTTCCCATGGCACCACATTATCTGCCTTTTGAGAGTCTCCTGTGCTCTGGACATTGAATCCAGCACTGGACTTTTAATTCTATAAGGAACAATATTTATTTAAATCATATAAACTTATAAACCCAAATTCGCCTCCAGAGAAAACTAAGGTAATCATTCCTATCCTGTGAAAAGGAACTGAGACAAAACGTGGCCACAGCAAGATGGACACAGTCTAGAATACGATGGACGCTATCGGTGGCCTACCCAGCGTTCCTTCTCCCATCCATATTCCTTCAACACAGAACATGATTTTTGTTCAGGAATCCATTTCTCTTACACACAGCCACGCACCTCAGGAGAGTCTGACCCTGAGAATCTGCTTCTAAGATGAAGATTGATGGGTCATGGACAACTGTATTCCTTCTGCCATTGCTGAGTTTGAGAAAGGGCAGGGGACTCTGGCCAGTGAAGTGGAGAGAAAGTCTTCTGGGGCTCCTTCAGAGAAGAGTTTTCTTGCCAACCAAAGAAGTGGCCTCTCTGTTTTCCCTCTGGATATTTTGTTGTATGGATATGACTCCTGAAAGTTAGCAGCCACCCTGCCTAGGATGAACTCATACCAGTGATGGCAGGAATAATTCTATATTTGTTTCCTAGAGCTGCTGTAACAAAGTACCACAAACCAGCTATCTTCAAACAACAAAAATATGTTGTCTCTCAGTTCTGGAGGCTAGAAATTCAAAATCAAGGTGTCAGCATGGCCATGTTGTCTTTGATGGCTCTAAGGGAAAATATTGCCTTATCTCTTCAAGAGTCTGCCAACAATCTTTGGTGTTTCTTGGCTTGTAGATGCAAGCATCACTCCAGGCACATGGCCATCTTCTTCCTGTGTGTCTTCACATTATCTTCCCTGTGTGTGTGGCTGTCTCGTGTCCAAGTATCCCCTTTTCATAAGAACACCAGTCACATTGGAATAGAGACCACTTTAATAATCTCATTCTAACTTGTAAAGAACTCGTTTATAAATAAGTCACATTCTGAGGTATTAGGGATTAGGACTTCAACATACCTTTTTTGCGGGGACACAAATCAACCCATAAGTTACCCAAGTGTGAGCAGTTACCGAGTTTGAATAGTCTTTGATGACATCACTGAGCCTCTGAATTAACCCACCCTGGATCTTGTCCTACCTCAGGACTTGCCGATATCTGAGAACATTTTTCTGCATTGCTCAAGTCATTTTGTGTTGAGGTTTGTAACTTGTTGCTGAGCCCCGCTTCATTGATGCAAAAGATATTGGATAAAAACAGACCCGATTCTTCCATTTAATAGCCACGTGTCCTTGGAAAATATCACTTACACTCTCTGAGAACACTCTCTGTATCTCTAAATTGAGTCAAATCTTATCTTAGAAGATTGATGAGAAAATGCACGTAAACAGCATTATACAGAAAAGGTGTTCAGTGGATTACTATTATGCTCTTTTTAAAACTTACCCATGTGACTCTGGAAAAATAAAAACAATACCATATAATCTAGTTTGAAAAAGACTAATGAGAACTAGTAGTTCTCGATGGTTATTACATTTTTCAATAAGTTTTCTTTTGCCTGTGTTCTTCACTTAGGCGTTCTGCACCTGTCCAAACTCTTTGAGGCTTTCTGACCACCACCATCTATGAGAAGCCATTGACCTTACTGGATAAAAGAGTGATCTCTTGAGTCAGAGCACAAAGATTCGAATCTTGACTCTGCCACTTTCTGTGTATGGCCTAGGTCAAGCTGTTTAACCTCGTGGTTGCTTCATCTCTAAAAAAGGAGAATGACGTTGATGATAATCGTTTCTCACAGTATTCTTAAGAGGAATCAAAAGACATAAGATGATTAGTACAGCATGTGGTAAGCAAAGTAGACATATACTCTTTCTTCCTATCTCCATTCTCATCAGCAATCATCTTGAGATGCTAACCAATGGTTTTTAAACTTCAGCATGTGTCTGTCAGAAGCACCTGTGATGCTTGTTATAAATATAGATTCCAAGCATTATCCCTTCCCAATCCAGAAATTCAGGTCCAGTTAGTCTGAGATGTACTTGTAGCAAACCCTCCAGGTGAAATTGGTGTAGATAGCCCTGTAGCACACGTTGAAAAACTGTCTACTTTTTCTGGTTGGAAGTCAGGAGACTTAGGAAGAATTACTCATCTTGGAGATAAGTACTTCTCTTTTCTTCCCTACTGGTCTGAAAGCTTCCAGAAGACAGAGGCATCATTATCTTTCTGTCCTTTCTCCCCATTACATGGTGCAGTATCCTGCTCACAGTAACTCAAAAGTGTTTACAAAATCAGCTTAAAGTAACCTTAGATGGTATAGAAACAGAAGTAGTCAGGGAGAGATAGGGGTATAGAGATCTAGGCAGAAGAAAAACGGGTTCAGTTAACCATTTAGATTCCAAGAGATTCTGTTTGGACAGCTGTCCTGAGCCAGCCCTGGTTTTGTTTCTGTGAACCCACAGAGTGTTACCTTGGGGAGTGGAGTCACAGGAAGCTCTGGAATTCTAGACTGGCTTCCCTTTTCAGACTTCTGCCAGCCTCAGACACAGTCCCCCAACCACCAGCCCAAAGCAAGCCTTTAGACCAGGTGCAGAAGGACAAAGGGGCAAAGATGCCAAAGGAGAAGTTGAATTTGGATTTCTTATTGTTACTGAGTCACTCAACCAACTAAGTTTAGCTCTCTAACTTCAACAAAGAACATTTACAGGATTTTTTTGTAAACTAATTAATACACATAGTAATATGTAGCTACTATTTGTTGAATGACTATATGGGCCAGGGGCTTTTCATAAGTTATATCATTAAATTCTCAAGAATCCATTCAACTAAAATTAGTTGAGCATCTCCTATGTGCCAAGATCTCACATAAAAGCCAATAGGCTATACTGATCGATATATGTATAACGATACGTATGACTATATAAAGAGAAATTTCCTAGAAAGACTGGGAGGCTAATAAGTACAAGGCATTGGTACAGTGTCTGACACATAGAAGCACTTGATGATGATTATTGCTGTTGTGATTATTATAGAGCATATGTACTATTATTAACAGTGATGTTCCAGGTGAATATTTTTTTCCTTTTGCTTATTGTATTTACTAAATGTTCTATAATAAGTGTGCAATGTCTGGTAGTAAAAACTTATTTTAAAAGTCATTATGATATTTCCCCCTCTGGATTTACAAATGAAAACCACACTGTCTTTGACAGCACCACCTAGTGACTCCAACAGAGTGCAGCTGAAGAAGACCCTTTTTACCCCCCACCCTTCTGCTCCGTACACATTCTCAGAGACACTACTTCATATTGAGATCCATAGGGGTGACACGTTCTGGCATTCACACAGTATCCTACAGAAAGGTGGACCAGTAACTGGTGTGCTTAATTTCTGTCCCATTATTGGTCTTTAGAACTCTATTTTTTCATGATGGGATAATTTTATTTCTTATGGGACTTTAATTTTTCACACTTGTTCTCACAAAAGTACAACTTAGGAATCCAGTCAGACTTCAAACACACAGACACACTCACACAAAATCTAAATCTTCTATTTAGAATATCCTGTCAGCCAGAGGTATAAATATTACTAGGCAAGGGAAAGTCTCATAGTCTTTTATTGAGGACCTACTAAGTGCTGGGCACTTTGCGAGACGCTGCAATGAAAAGCTGAATAAAATTTACTACTTGTTCTTAATGAGCAGTTATGGGAGACTCGTGTTTAATACAATACACTCTGACATAGTAATTCATGCATGCACTCACTAATTTCAGTCAATAAGTATTTATTGAGCACATACTATGTCACAAGCACTGTTCTAGGTATTGGTGATAAAATGAATGAAATAAAGTCCCTGCCTCTAGAGCTTACATTTTAATGGGGGAAGTGAGAATAAACAAATGAATATAAGATGTAGTTGTGATAATAAGTGCTACAAAAAATAATAAAGTGGGTTAAAGAGAACAGAAAGTATCAGGGTTGCTGCTGATACAGGATAGTCAGCTAAAGCCCATCTGGTCAGGGGATATTTGAGAAGAGACCAGGAGGTATAAAGGAGCAAGCCATGCAGGTATTGGCAGGGAAAGTATACTGTGCAAAGGCCCTGAGGTAGAGGCATTGACAGAATAGCAAGAAGATTCATGTGACTGAGCAGAGTGAACTATTGAGAGAGTAGTAGGTGATGAATTCAGACAAGATTATATTGGACCTTAGCGGCCATGGTAAAAACCTTTGATTTGATTCAAGGGTTAATGGGAAGCCATTGGCAGATTTTGAGCAGAGGAGTGACATGCTCTGGCTTACATTTAAAAATACATTTAGTTGCTGAGTAGATATTAGATTGTAGGAGGACAAATAGAAGCAAAGAAACCATGCAATAATTGAGTGAATGAATGTCTGTGAAACACCTGAAAGTATGGATAAGATGTAAAAGTAGAACAGAAGATGTAGTGCTCCATTTTATCGGGGAACGATAAAGAGCATCTCCTCATCAGAGGTGAAGCCTGAACATAGATTTGCTTTTATTTGCAGATTTGAAATTTTTGGCAGGGAGTATTCTTTTATTAGGAGACTCATAATATCGATGTCTCTCTTTTGTGATGTTAGCAGCTTAATAAATGCCCAAATCCATTCATTCATTAGGGGTTGCAAAATGGTGATGTTCTCATTCTACCTTTTCATTTATATTTATTAGCTAAAATACATTTATACAAAGAACCTTTCCTTTATCTTCGATTCAGTTACCTAGTTATATAATTCACATAGAAAAAGCAAGAGAAATGCTTGATTTTCCCCCTTTATTTTCAGTTTTCAGAATAATGAGTTGGCTGACTAGCATCTTTCTGTAGCAACCAATTGCTTCTTTGCCTTTTTTCTTTTTCTCTCCTCCTCTTTTTCTTTCTTTCTCCCTCCTCCTTTCTCTCTTTCTCTCTCTCCTTCTCTTTCTCTGTTACATGTTCCTTTCCTTCCTTCTTTCCTCCCTCCCATTTTTTTCTTTCTCTCTCCTTCATTTCTTCCTTTCTCTTTTCTTTTCCTCTTTCTTTCTTTCTTTCTTTCTTTCTTTCTTTCTTTCTTTCTTTCTTTCTTTCTTTCTTTCTTTCTTTCTTTCTTTCTTTCCTTTCTTTCTTTCTTTCTTCTTTTTTTTCTTTCTTTCTTTCTTTCTTTCTTTCTTTCTTTCTTTCTTTCTTTCTTTCTTTCTTTCTTCCTTTCCTTTTTTTTTCTTCTTCTTGTTCTCTTTTTATTTCTCTTGTTCTCTTTCTTATTATCTTATTATCATTATAAACCTATGATTTTTAAACATATCTGATGGGTTTTAGTCAATTGCAGTTATGACCCATATGGATACCTAAATTGTCCCATCTTTAGTCCAGAGCCTCTTCAAGTTGTCTCCTGAGCCCTTTTGACTAAACACTGGTAGCTTCTGATCACTCACTTGCTGCTTGATACAAGTTATGACAAGTTCAACATGCACTTTCCCTGTCCCTAATTTGGAAGAGCCATTGTTCTAAGGAGCCCTGGTTCCTGTTCGTGGGCTACAGTATTTCAGCCTCACAATTGAAATGCTAGAGGTAAATCATTGTTTTTGTGTTTGTCTGGTTTCTGGTTTCTATATCTTTTCTGTGGACAGAGTTTAAATATTTAAATAAAATTAATTATGATTTTACATTGATAATTCCAATTTAAGCTATGAGATTTTGTTACTCCTTTTCCTCACACTGATGGTTTCAATTTTCAATAACTCCAAAAACTACAGAATTACAGTAACTTTTAATTACTGATTTGCTTTATTCCCCCAAAATACTCACAACAATCTTATAATTAACAATAGCAACAGTTACAACAACATCATTACTGTCAATAGTTTAAGATTCTTTTTTCAGTTCTTTCTGTCCTAAGGGCATCTAGTCCTGTGGATGTAAAGGCAAGTTACTAACTTTTAAAGGCATTTGGAATTATTCATGTTGTGGGGTTTTTATAGTTTGCAGTTGAAGCAGATTTTTAAGGAATGATTGTAAGGCAGTAAGTGTTACAAAAGAAGTATAGGGAGCAAAGTGAGGTTCTCCTGTCTGGAGGCTCAGAGATGGCCTGCTGTGGAAATGGCAATTAAGCGGAGACCTGAAGGCTGGGTTGGAATTAGCTCAGCAAAATATGGGGGCAAGGTAGGGAGGTAGTGTTCCAAACAGAGAGAAGAATTCCCTAAGCTGTGACTGATGAAATGCTGCAAATAAAATGCCAAATAACAACTACAGATTTTTAGAATTTTCTTTTTACATCATGTTCTCCAAAAATCAAAGGATCATCAATCAAATTAGGTCCGGTCTCCTCTTTGGGAGTGATCTTCAAGTCAGAAGTCAACAGAAAGTAACCACTGCACAAGCCCATAGTCACGCTTTCTCTGTAACCCAAAACCACATTATTTAGTTTAATTGTCCACTTTATTTATTATATATAACTTCCATTTCTAAAAGTGAAAGCCTCAGGGCATAAGGACAAGCCCCTGTTAGGAGTATTTTAAAAGAAGAACTTCAGAGGGTGAAGGGCACTCCCTGAGAGATCCCAGGGAGGATCTGGCACTGCAAATGACCCGAAAATAACAATAATGATCTCGTTATGTGGGTGGCCCTGTATCAGATGCTTAACATACATCAAACTTAATCTTCAACATCTCTGTAATTTAGGTGATGTTATCTAAGGAATCTAAGAACCAGAGAAGGTATGTTCAGAATTACATAGCTACGAAATGGGAGGGCCAATATTCAAATTTATGTCTGCCTGATACCCAGACCAACACTCTACCTATTACCTTGCTGAATTTTACTTGTTTATTCTTTAGAGACATGGCTTATTTGAATATACAAACTGCGGTTTGTAAAAGGAGTTATTAACCTAGAGTCACATCTATAAGAAGTACTCATCATAGGACTAACCTTTGGTTAACCCTCTATAACTTACACTGATAGCCTTTTCTAAATTGATTGGTTCTCATTATTCCTATTTCACAGAGGAGGAAACCAAGACTCACAAATAAGTTAACTTGCCCAGCTAACAAGTGACAGAACTGAAATTTAAATCCAAGCCTTCTAATTTCAAATCCCAAATTGTTCCCATACTTGGTCATCCCAGCTGTCCTTTCTGGTATCAGAATGAGGGCAGGAATGAAGACTTGACAAGTAAAACCAAAAATGAAGAAAAAAGCTTAAAATTATACCTCACCCCCTCCCCCAAATTATGATGTCACTTATCGGGGGGGGAACACTTTGTTTATAAAATTGAGTATCAAAAATAATAATAATAATAATAAACTTTTCTAAAAACCTTCATTTAAAAAATTCTAGATGAAAAATCTGTAAATTCAGTACCTTAACATTATAGCAATAAAAAAAATACATAAAAAAAACATAAAAAGAAAGCATAAAACTCTAGTTTACAATTTTTTTCTTAATTTTTCAGTAAATCTAAAACTGTTCTAAAAATAATTTAAGAGAAATTTTAAAATTTTTAGAATTTAAAATTTAGAATTTAGCCTCCTTTAAAAGAGAAAGAAGGACATGATCTCTCATTGATAAATTCTTCATTTCTTTTTTTTTAATAAATAATTTTGC